>CAMOHE010056042.1:9927-22963 GCA_946598075.1 Artocarpus hirsutus
TGTATTTTTATTTGTTTGAGACTCAGTTCTATTTCTGATATGTTCTTTTGAACTTATATTTTATTGATTGTAATTTGTATTTTAGTTTTTTGGTTTCTTAGGTTATTCATTAAAGAATACGCTATATAGTTCATTTTTTTGTGATTAGTCTTAGTTATTTGTTCTATAGAAATTAAGAATGCTTGCGTTATATGTGTGTAAGTTTGTATTTGTTAAACATTTTTTTGTAAGATGTTTTCTGCAGGTGGTCGGTCAGTCGAATGCATTAGGTGTTCTATTAGGCTAACCGAGGTGAGGGAAGCAATTTTGGTAAGTAGTTTTTAAATATATATATATATATATATATATATATATATGCACGTGTTCTTGGGATATCTACTTAAGTGTAAGTATTTTATCTAAATTGTTCATCCTTCAATAATGATTTTAATAGTAAAAGTAATAATTATTGTGACATTTGTAAGGGGGCATTACATGCCCTCTCTAGTTTCCTATGGGTCCTTAACTAGATAGTTTCTCTTGATGTGGCCAGGCTGCTTGCAATAGTGACAGTGAAAGTTATAGGGATTGGTGCGACTGTTGCCAGATGGACTACTATTGCCATTGTTGGTACCACCATTATTCTGACACCTTGGCTATTGTTGTGACTGTTGATTGCTATTATTGTTCCTCCAGTTGTTTCTCTAAGGTCCAGTGGTGGTCCTTACCTATCTTTCATAGTAATTAGCATTATCCCTCTTAACCAAAAGCACTAATGACACCAGGTCTCTGTAGGTCCAAATCCTTAGAGCGACCAACTGATGTTAGATGGAACCCTTAGGTGCTTCTTCAAACTTAATATACCTTTCATCTTTCGACGTGACTATAGACGAAACAAACATAGCCAACTCAGTAAAACTTGCATCATAATCCCTGACTATCATCTCGCCTTGCTCCAAATAGTAAAATTCGACAATCTTTTGGCCCTTGTACCCTTGAGGAAAATATTGGTCATAAAACAGCTTGTCAAATCCAACCCAATCAATGTTCTTGTTGTTCTTGGTACGCTTTGCTTGCTTCCACCAAGTGTTGGCACTACCCTCAAGTTTTGTATTCTACAAAATTGACTTTGAGATCGGTGGGCATGCCCAAGGAGTCTAGATGCTTCACTACTAAGTCAAAGTAGTGCTCAACTGCCTAAGGTTCTCCATTCTCGTTAAAGCTTGGTATTGCTATATGTCAGAACTCCCAGAAATATTCCTATCATCAACTTACTATAGGATGCTCACCTGGCACTCCTGCCATCTATATGAAAGCAAAAAAGTGGCAATCATTACACCCCTATTAAGAATGGGGACTATGCCAATAGAATTCAGAAAAAAGAATTTGGACTGTCAATAGTTTCCTGCTATTTTATCTATGTATTCACAATTCCCAAGGTTTCAAAACCTATGACTCTGATACCAAGTTGTCAAGCCCATCGGGGTGATGACATGTGGGTTTAATTAAAAAGAATTAATTTAAATTAATTTAAATACTAAGGACTAACCTTATTTCTTGAAACATAATCAAAAATATTAAAGTGAGCTAAAGAGAATTAACATAATTAAAATGACTTCAAATTAATTTAGAACATGACATGATAAAAAGGAAGTAACTCAATTAACCTTAAAGTCATAGAAGACAAAATCCACCAAATACCGTCTACATCCCACCAGACCACATAGCAGTGCATACATGGTTCAGACATAAGAGGAAAATACAACCAATCTATAGCCCAATTATCATAAATGAAAGTGCATGAACATAGTCTTATTATTGCATACCTTGATGAAAACACTGATAACTAAATAACTTCTAAACACTAACAGTAATTCAGCAACAATCTACTTAGCTACGTATAGAGAACCACCTAAAGGAGGAAATAAATTAAACAAGTAAAAATCATGTGCAAAAGATTCAATAGGACTTAAGTTTTGAAATAACATTTAAATAAAGTAAAGCACATAACTCGAACAATCTGGTTATGAATAAATTTAAATTTATTTAAAATCGAGAATTCTCATTGTTGGCATCATATGATTTATCTCAAATCATACATTAATACTTATTGTGTGCAATGCTTGATATGAACACCATTGTAATGACCTAGACCAAGTTTTAGAACCTGCCCCTTGCTCGCTCTATACAAGACCTAAGATCTGTGTAACACCATGCATTTAAAACACAGCCAATTGGGGATTGTATCGATTGATGTTTGAAAACTTTTCAAAACACATATCTCTCTCAAATGTGGTTGTTCTGAGATATCAACGTTTATTTTAAATCATTCTTTTTACAAACATGTTTTTAAAAACATTTGAAATATATTAAAATATAATTCAATTCTTAAAAACATTCATGAATGTAACATATGGACGAACACTATTAAAATCATGGCTACAAAGAAGGGTATAGAGTCCTACCTCAAATCCTAGCACTAGAATACTCTTACACCGTAGTCCCACTCCGTTAAATGTTAGCTCTATGGAGAAGAGAACAACCTTACATATAGACTCGATTGTTAATATCAAAACTTAGAATAAACACATTAGTATGTGAATTCATGTTTTTTAAGTGTGCTATATCTATTTAAAAGTTCCATGGTTACACATATAAGTTTTAATCATCCTTTAAAATATATTAAAAATGATTTCCAATTAGTTGGACAAGCAAAACACATTCAAAATATGATTTGGAACAAAAGGGGTTTGAGTGGCTCAAAACTAGGCATTTCTAGTGTAGTGCGGTCAACCCCAATAGGCTACCTACAGTTGATCGCATATCTTTCAGTAGCACGGTCGACCCCGTTGTGCAGACTGCGATTGACCGCAATGTTGTAACCAGAATGTTCTATTTTGAGCATCTAGACTTACAACGAGTTGAAATGCTTGCAAATCAACACTAATGCATCAAAAACATGTTCATATCAATCTAAAAACACTATATGAATCATAAGAACTCAGTTTCATATACATGCATTTGCATTTCATCATTTTTCAAACATTTTTCAATATAATTCTGAAAATAAGAAATAAAAATAAAAATAAAAATGATATTCAATCCGTTTCAACTTCCATTTAATGCTAAATTTCAATTAAAAATACTTAATCATTTTTAATAAAATCATATTTTTCATTCACATTGCCTTCAGATTATCACATGCAAGCACAAACTTACAATAAACTTTCCCAAATAAAGCCGTGCATAAGGAAATAAACACTACCCAGACTTATGAACACCAATTTTCAAGCTATTAATATGGAAATAAACTGCAAATCAAAGGATAAAATGATTCACAAGTCGTTTAATCTCAATTTAAATCAAGTTCTAGAGTTAGTGAATTATGCTTCTGTTTTGCTTGAAAATGGAGGTTTTGATTCTGAGTAATTGAAATAGAAAGACAGCGAAAAAGAGATAGGGGAAACATGAAAGAAAGAGAGAGAGAGAGAAAGAGTGTTGAAGTTCTCAATAATTTGTGACTTTTAATCAGAAATTTAAAGGATGGTTTGGCTCAAAGCCACAATTTGTTTGCTGGTTTCAAAAATGAGAATTTCAAAGTCTAAAGACTACACGCGATTTGTGTTTGAGTGGGCAAAGGGGTCCTTTTTGGGATTTTGACATAGGCTGGGTTTTCAAAATAATTATTTAAGATAGTGGAAAGGAAATATATAAAAATAAAATAATAAAATAAGTGGCCAAAAAATAAATTTTAAATAATTTTGTAATTGCTGAATGTTAATGCAATTAATTGTAAAAATGAAAATTCCAAAAATTGATTAATCAATAACAAAATTTTTTATTTTAATTAATAAATTTTAGAGCATTACATAAACTATCATGCCAATTAAATTAAGGAAATTAAACAAAGGAGCATAATATATGATTAATGTGTCATGGGCTACACTATGTGAGTGCAAAAATAGATTTATGTTCTCATAAATTGTTTATTATTTAGAGTGTAATTTCATAAATATAGTGGAATGGTTATGAAATTAATATTTAATTTATTATATCAAATTGGTGATATTGAATTGGTTAAATATTAGAAGGCAAATAATATAAGCCTATAAGATCCCTATAGTAGCTAATCTTGTGATTATACAAATCAATTGAGAATAAAAATTATGAACTCGATATTTTATTTCAGACCATAGTTGTAATTGGGTGGACTATGTCCAATCGTAATATGCCATCTCTGCAAATAAATTAAATAAATATGTTATTATTATTGTATTATTAAATAGGATTATTAAATACTGATAAAGAAATATCTTTGAAATCAGTTTTTGACAATGTTGCATCACTTGGAGATTTACAGGGTGTTTAGCAGTTGTGGTCCGGACCATTTTCTTAGTTATAAACAGTGTAAAGCTTTTAGATGCTACAATAACAATTTAAAAAAATAGCTACAGTGTAAAGTTCTCACATGCTACAGTAAAAAATAGTTCTAACTACTCTACCAAACACCCTATGGTATAAGCCAAAGCCATGGTTGGCTTATCCCACAACGTATATACATTTTTTTTAATAAAAAATCCTATTTAATAGATATATAAACGGAGAGAGATGGCAAATTTCATATATACATGATATAAAAAATACTGATAGCACGATTTCTCTTTCTCTAAAGAAAAGATAAAGGTCCGTGCCTACACACTGAGTGTAGTCTATAGTTACGAATACCGTAGAAGATCTATTTGTGGAGTGTTCTTTGAAGGCCAGACTCTTAATAGATAAGTCTAAATGTATATTATTTTCTTGAAGACTACTAAAAAAAGTTCATTGGATAAACAATATTTTTCCGTCAAGGTAATTTTTCTAATCATGTATATTACTCATATGCTATGAATCCCTTTTTCTATATTACTCATTTACGTTTATATTAAAAAGAAACTATGTTTTAAAAGCTTATTGTCAGTTTTTCTATTATTATAAAAGTATATTTTAAATTATTTAAATGCATGCCTTCTCGGATTCTGTGTGTCCTTTTTGGTCATACCTACAAGAGAAAGGAATACCTTAAAGTTAAGGGGTATTGGTGTGGTGCCTATCAAGGATTCTCCGACGCTCAAGTAATGTATCTACTAAGGGTGAGCTAGGTAGAGAGAGGCAAGATATAGACAAGAGAGTCCATTTACCTTAAGAGTAGAATAAATGTTTCTATTTAATAGTATTTGATATCAACCATGTATGAGGCGGGTTTACCCCGTGACTAGGGTGTTCTATTGTATGCTGTCAAAGTGATAGGTGACAAGTGTCATGTTCTCCGAACGAGGAGAGTTGCCCATCGGCGGGTTCAAATGGTGCGACCAGGAGGTCGTTTTTCACTCACTTCCACTTTTAAAAGTTTCATTGCAGCCCAGTAAGCTACCGATCAGGCCCTTGTCCAGTGTTTGGTGTGCTTTTGATCGGTTGGTCGGGACACTTCTGCGGCAGTATACGGCAAGGAACTGGTCGGCTTATTGTTACAGTTGCCACGAGAATGGCAATTCGCGCATCTGGAAGTGTGGGCTGCTTGGCAGTAGTTAGAGGGAGTCCTCGGGATAGGCATGTGGGAACACCCCAACAGGAATAAATACTACTTTTCAAGTGTTTAGATCAATGATAGCATTATCTTCAAATTACAATGTATACACATATCAAAAAATATGGGAGTAGGCTTGTTGCCGCACACACGTCCATGGGATGTGCGTCCTAGCTAGTCAGTGATAGAAATGTCATTGGGGCTAAAATATATACACGAGAGTAATAAGATGCGTTCTGAAGAGAGAGTATAAAAAAGTCGAAAGCTGGTGGATCCCTACTTTTGCTTTCCGCACATGCATCTCTTTTATTGAATTTTTCAAATGCCCAGTTTATCCTTATTTAACTTGCCTAATTCCAACAAGTGTTCTTTGTAAAATTAAAACCCTTCTTCTTCTTCTTCTCCTCTTCTCCATCATGTTTCTGTTGTTGCCTCTTCATCGTGCCGCTGCCTATCAGCATAACTCCAATCGCCTTTTCAAGTGGATATAAGCTTTCATCTTCCTTATCTATTCATCATCTCTTTTTCCAATATCCTGCAATCTTTGAAACGTATTATCTTTTTTTTTTTAAATATTTTTTTGGGCTCTGTTTTGTCTCTCTTTTATTGTACGTTTATGTTTTGATTTTTTTCCCTCATTTTGTTCATCATTTGCAATAAGAAGTTCAGGCATTGTGATCTGGTTCATGGGCAATAGGTTTTTTTTATTTACCTCAATCCTTTTGAAGCTGTACTTTTTGAATTCGGAGATGATAAAGGCCTTTACAAGACTTTAAAGAAACAATCATACTTTATGAATCTCAAAACAAAGAGCACTGATAAATGGTCAAATATTTTAAGTCTTATGGATTTGCAGTTTTAAAAAAAGTACGATTCCAAGGGGCTTTCTACCTACCTGATTTTCTTGGTGTTTATGTGTTTAATTTTTACATAATTTAAAACTTGCACTATATGGGGAATTAGGTGACGGCCACATCATCAACAATTGTTTTGATGGATATTTTTGAATATGATGATATTTTTATCCTTATTTACTGTGAGAAGTGATTGAAAATATTAACATGTATTAATGTTTTACTAAGAAAGTAACAAACAAATTTATAAATTTAATTATTTATGTTTTTATCACAATTAGTATTTAAAACATTTCTTCATAAAATTATACTAAATATATGTACATGTATATAGGCATACTAATTTTACATTTTAAATGTATGTTTTGGTCATGTTAATCTACGCAACAATGTGGTCTTATAGCTCACAAAACACTATTATACACCTTTTGAAACTGACGACACTTTAGAACTGGAGTTTACCAAATACTCCCCTACTTTACATCACAATTGTTTTCTTCCTCAGCACAGCTGACCGCAACTTTTCGAAAAGCTTCAGCAAAGAAACTGGCCCTTAGTGTGAAAGGCTAAAAAAATTGAAGCTTTTTCAATCATCATTTGTTTTCTGGTCCTATGCGTGCACAAAGAGGAAAAGCAAACCGGTTGGGGCCGGTTTTAGACAGGGAAAAGGCACCCATCACGTTATTCGAGTAAGGCTTTTGTGAGATCTCATATTATAGCTGAGGGTGGTTGCGTCCGTTTGCATTGACTTTGACAGATGTTGAGCGTGACAAAGTAATTCTTATGGGTTATTGAGGGGTGAACAAATAAATTTAGTTGGAGAAATAAAATTTTATTGTATTGAAAATCGTAAGACGAGTATAGTTCGTCGAAACAAGATGGTAGAGAACGTAATTGAGCAGTTGTGTCGTAAGATGTTTGAGTTTGAAGGCTCTAAAAGTGATGACGACCAATACAGACTGTTGTCATATTGAATTGAAAGTGCCAATTGTGGTTTAAATTTTTTCACTTTCTTTTAATAATTTTTTATTAATTTTTAAAACCATATTTATAAGTGTCTTATTAATAATTATTTAGATAAAATGTAATGATAATTTTTCGAGGAAACTAGGCTATAAAATGATTGTATTAATGGAAATAGAGGTGAGGTTTTAACATAATTTATAATTATGCGTTGGTAAGCTTTAAGTTCATACAAAATGAATCTAACATTACTCAATATGGAACTTACTAAAAATGGGTGAAATAGGGACCCATAAAACCTTTTTAATATGGTGTTTGGTTCTCTCCTAAATTTAAATAAGTTGTATGGCTTGGGGTATGAGAATCGTAGATTAACAAACTACAAAAGTCGTGTAATTGGTGAGTTGCATTGTGATATTTCGGGTTGTTAAAGAATAATTTGGAGCTAGATTGTTAAGAGCTCGTCAACATGTTCAGTGTTGCTTGAATCATTTTTGTATTTCTCAGTTTCTTCTTGCAAATTGTCAAAAAATGTCCCAGCTCATTGGAGTTGTACATCTTTTTTTGTTGTGATGCTGATGGTCTGCCGTCCATTTGACCTTTAGAATGATTGTTTTCTTTTTTTGTGTGACGCCCCGTCTGTTTTGGTAGTCACTTAATTTGCTAAAAGATCATTATTATAAACATTAATCTTACTTACTTACCAAGAAAAATACTGAATAATTTTTTTCTTAACATCCTTTAAAACTTTCTTAAAAGCAGTTGCAACTTCTATCGCAATTTAAGTTAAGACATTACTCAATATTTGACTTTGAAACCCTTTCAAATCGTTTCTTAAAACTAAATAAAAAACATAAACTGAATCATAACTTAAAACTTAACTTTATGATTATATAAAACATTTCGTAAAATATATCTTAAAATTTTGGAAACATTTCTTAAAACTATGATTTTCTTAAAACTTTGAAAACACAATATCAAATAGTGGAAAAGTGTTTTCTTTGAACAACGGAAACATACTGTAGTGGTATCCATACCCAAATCTTCGCATCTATCCTCCGTAGCATCAAACTCTTTAAACAGGTCCTAATGGTCACCCATAAGATTACCTACGGCATGAAGAAACTTTTGATGAGCTTTCACTCAGTAAGTTCAAACGTAATCTCACAAATCATTAAAATAGGCTTAGCTTTTCTCATAAAAACCATTCTCTTGAAACGGTTTTTATAAATGTTTTTCATAAAACATTTCTTAAATGTTTTTCATTAAAACGTCCTTCATAAACCTTTTCTTGTAAACATAAAAATGTTTTTTTATAAACATTTAACTTAAAAGATTCCATAGAATGTTTTTCATAAACATAACACATAAATATTTCATAACAGGAAATACAAGCAAAATTAAAATACATAATTCCATTTATGCTCATTTATGATCATTCATTTATGAGCTTTTTATTATCATTCTTAACTTTTTTGAAATATGGGCCCAAGTATACATATCAACATCATTAATTATGAGATCATAAAAATGATGCTTCCTTTGTAGAAGACTTGAGATCGTCGAACACCGAGGTCATAACTTTAACTTTACTCTGAGTACCTCACAATAAGGAGGCTGGTATGATGCTTACTTATTATCTTTGCTTTACCTTCTTATTAACTTGGTGAGCATAACAAATGCTTACACATTTTAGTTCTATAACTTTGCATTTAGACACTTAGCATGGCAAATGCAAACATGTTGCATGACATGACTTAAACTTTAAATCATATTGCATATCACATGCAATCCTACTTTAAATATATTGAAAATCATAAATTAAACTTTTAAAAATGTTATGCATATCAAATACAAATATGCATTAAACATAACAATTGCAAATCTTGTTTTGAACTTTAAACTTTATGCATATCATATGCAAACATCTAACATATTTAAAATATTTGTAATTTATTTGCTTCATGCTTCAGGTAAGGTTAGAAACTTACCTGTCTATAGCTCTAACATTCCCATTTTCTTTTTTTTTCCTTTCATTAGTCGGCCTCTGTGTCCTAGCCAAACGGCACCCGACTTATTAGCTAAATTTTCATATTACTAATCTACTCGATTAATAACAAAGCTTAATCATTAATCGTTCATTCCTTTATTTTACATAGCTTGTATACTATCGATTTACCTTTCTTATACTAAGCCTTGTAATCGATCAGGGTTACATTTCCTTTTACTTAACTCCATAACCCACAAGGTTACCTTTTTTTTATTTGAACATCCCTTATTAAATTTCTCGTTTCATGTGATAGTTTTGTTACTTAACATATTACTGAACATTTTCCATCTAAAAGTGTTTTGCTAGTTCGGAGTGTTCGATTTCGCTTTAGCATTTTTCTTAAAAATGACGTTTTTCCACTTAACGGGTTTTTCGTAGAGTTCGTAACTTGTTAAACTCTTTGCTTAACTTTTCCTCTCATTTCTTACATTTTATGAAAGAATTCCTGCTAAGAGGTGTTTTTTGACGTCAGGTGTTTTGGGTCTGTTTTGGCATTTTTTGCAAAATTACTATTTTATGCTTAATGGGTCTTTAAAAACTTTCGAAACATGTTGTTTTAAAATGTCATACATTCTTTACTTCTCATAGCATTATGGAAAACAAAAACAAAGATTTTCTATCCAATTAAATCTGTTTTGTCAAAACTTTACAGTTTTGACCCATAATGCAAAAATCATGACATTTTTGCCTTAAACTCTTAATCTTTTCAAAATAAATAAATAAAACTTGTGGCTACTCACTACTCGCAGAAATGCAGAAACCTAATGTTTCTTGGTGAAAACCTAATTTCACATAATTTACGGTTTTGACCCAAACACAAAAATCTTTATATTTTTGCCCCTGGGACCAAAAGCAACTACTTTATACCAAAACGTTTAGTTTTTTTTTGCAATGAATAAAACTTAGAAAAGCACCTTGGTTGAATTCTAAACATTTCAAAATGTTTTCATTTTATGAAATGTTGTGCTCAAAATTTTGTAAAATTCATAATTTCTCAACCGAGTAGAATTTTGATAAACTGTCCACGTTTGTCTTAACAATTTCGATGAGTTCTACAACTTTTGTATTTTAACTTTCCTTAAATTCAAACGTTAAGATAGAATTTTTGGCTGATTTTTTAATCTGTTGAATTTTTGCAAAACTTTGCAATTTAGCCTTTTGGAATTTACAAAACTTTGTTCACAAAAGTTGTTTCTATCACTATTTTAGCAGATCCTATACCATATTTGGAAAATAAATTGGCCTTTATGCCCTCAAAATCCCATTCCTTTGAAACTAGTTAAACTTTACAAAGTTTAACAATTTTTCACTTTTAAACCACAAAACTCTTACTTACTTTCTTTCTTTCATCATTACCATCAATGTAAAACATAAAAAAATCATGCCATAACGTCCATCTTATATGTCATAGCTCAAAACATTTCATCAAACACTTGGCATACATAAATAAACATAAATTTTAGCTTAGTTTCAAGGTCTAAGAATTTACCTAACCTCTCCAAGATGTTAGTCCTTCCTTTTGATACTTGTAAGCATCTCAAAACCTCTTGAAAACCATCCATAACACAACCCTCGAAAATCCCATCTAAATCATGAACAAAACCCTTAAACATAATAGGAAAAGCTTGGGTTTTATCTTGAAAACTCTTAAATCCTCATCTCTTTCACTTGTTCTTGTTTCCTTACATGATTTGGAGCTTGGGATTTATCAAAATTTTGAGAGGAAAAAGCATGGGGGGAACAGTTTTGGCTGGGGAAAAATGGAAGAAAATGAAGAATTTTTCTTCATATTTGCTTTTTATTCTTTAATTTCATTTTTGGCAACTTGATGACTCATCAAGATTAGTTACCATTTTGCATTAATTGGGGCCATTAAAGTTTGCTTAATCTTCGCAACATTTGATTAGCCACATCAAGGGGTATTTTGGCAATTTTATCAAAATTTTTTACTTATCATATTAGTCATCACTTGCCATTGTTTGTGGTAAAAAGTTGGCTAAAATTGGCCATGTATAATTGAGCCACCCAAGGGGGTTTGGTGGCAAATTTTCATTCATTTTGGTGTCCCATGGTGGGTCCCACAAAGAATTTTTACACCATCCAAGTTTATACAAATAGTATTTTTCTTATACTATCGGTATTCTTTTATTTACAAATCATGAGATCCCACAACCTCCCATACTTATTTATATTTACCATATAATATAATTCCTATACTGCTTAACTTTATACAATCTAAATTTATAATGACAGTATTTTTCTTATACTGCCAGTATATTCTTTATACTGTTACAAGCTTACACAACATTTCTTACTCATTCATATTCTCCAAACAGTATTATTCCTATACTGCATTAACTTTATACATTTTAATTTCTACACTGCATTACTTTTACAGTGTAACTTAATACCACATAATTTTATCAATGTATTTTCTTACACTGCATTACTCTAATACAGTATAATTTTTCATATTATTATATAATATATTTCTTAAACTATATTTTTTTGTTTTAACATAATCCTTAACTTATTACATTTTTAATGTACTAAAAATGTTTGAGTATCACAATCTACCCTCCTTAAAAATCTTCGTCCTCGAAAATTAGAACCTTCATGGGTTGTTCATTTTCTTATCCTTTTCTTATTTCCATATTGCTACCTTTACTTTGTGTCTTCATCATAAAAAACTTGAAAAGAGGTATGCTCTTATTTCCTATCATTCTTTCCATTTTAAACATACTTTCTTGCGTTATTACTTTCTTAATAAAAACTAAGTCTCCAACTTGAAACTTCATAAACCTTACATAATTTCATTGATATATTTCTTTGATTGTAATACTACACTTCTGCTGTGTAACTCTGATCTTTCAACGTTCAAGTGTAGTTTCCATTCATTCAAAAGTTTAGCATTCTACTAATGACTGCTATTCTTGAAAATAGGGTTCATTTTCATTCAAATCACAACATATCTATCAAAGATTCCAACCATAAATCCATAATTTTTTGGTCCTATATCTATTCTAAAATTACATTTTTTTGTAATTTTCCTCATAAAGTATAAATCTCTAGCTTCCATCCTCCAATTCGTGAGGTTTTTGCTGACGGATTGGGCATCATTGTCTTAATCATGATTCCCATCTCAATAGTTATGAGCTTATTAGCATGTTTCAGCTCATCTACAGAATGCTTCAGCTTGAAAGGATCGCATAGTTAGTCATCTAACGTCTGGTTGCTCTTAGGCACTCTTGTTCCAGAGAGTAGTAAAAATCATTTTTGGATCTCCATTATTCCGTTATCTTGATCTGCTTTCATTATTCTGCGTATAGTCAATACCGAACAACTTCTAATAGAGCGAGATTTGCTCATATGGAGACACCATTGGGTGCAAGAACATCATAACATATTGTAAGCTCACCCTCTTGGTTTTGAGCTGTCGACCATTTATTGACTATCATTGACCACTTTTGATTATTATTGACTTGATACAGCTGATGGATGACAACTGTCGTCAACTTGCGGGGACATTATAACATATAACATTACATTCATCCTTAGGTCTTTGCCTTCTCGTTGCTCATCCGAAAGTGCCGACTTCAAAGGCTATATACCCAATATAAGTAC
>CAMOHE010056042.1:23825-35128 GCA_946598075.1 Artocarpus hirsutus
GTGAGAAAGGAGAGAATGAGAAACTAGAGAAGAGAGTGGTGATGGTTGAATAAATAGGCATCAAAATAGTGGAGGAGCGGGATAGAATTAAATGCGCATTAAAGAAAATGTTATCATGTCTCCCACGGAGACTTTTAGAAAATAATGTCAACATGATTGAGGGGACAAATGGGGTATGTTGTAGAAGAAGATAAAGGAAGCATTAAAAAGGTGGTTGAGAAAACATATCGATGTCTCCTGGTAGTTAAGGTGAATTAATTCCATGTCTCCAAATGATAAGGATGCTATTTAATTGAGCATTAATGTAGTGGGACAAGGCTGATATAAGTGAGTGATAGGTAGATTTAAAATATTTACTACGGAGACTTAGTAAAAATGTTAAAATGACATATTTATTTATATGATTTTATCAAAAATCATACCCGTTAAAATAACGGGTGTTTCAACTTGATACCGCTGATGGATGACAACTGTCGTCAACTTGCGGGGACATTATAACATATAACATTACATTCATCCTTAGGTCTTTGCCTTCTCGTTGCTCATCCGAAAGTGCCGACTTCAAAGGCTATATACCCAATATAAGTACATAATCGTTAAATACTAACTTTTCTTCTTACTTAACTTAATTTACTTACTTGAGCCATGGTGTAACAGACATATCATAGCGCGAGATGGGATGGCAGGATATTGCTTTGATACCACCTATGACACCCCACTTTTTTAGGTCGTTACTTAACTTGGTTAAACATTATTATCTTAATTATTAATCTTACTTACTTAATAAAAAAAACATTGAATAATTTTTGTTTCTTAGCACCCTTTAAAACGTTCTTAAAGTTATTGCGACTTTTGTCGTAATTTAAGTTGAGACATTGCTCAATATTTGACTTTAAAAGCCTTTCAAATCGTTTCTTAAAACTTAATAAGAAACATAAACTGAATCATGGCTTAAAACTTAACTTTATGATTGCATAAAACATATCATAAAATATATCTTAAATCTTTGGAAACGTTTCTTAAAACTATGATTTTCTTAAAACTTTGAAAACACTATATCAAATAATGGAAAAAAGTTTTCTTTGAACAACGAAAGCATACTGTAGTGATATTCATATCCAAATATTCGCATCTGTTCTCTACAACACCAAGCTATTCAAACAGGTCTTACTGGTCACCCATAGGACAACCTACAACATAAAGAAACTTTTGATGAGCTTTTGCTCAATAAGTTCAAACGTAATCTCACAAATCATTAAAGCAGACTTTATAAGCTTTTCTCATAAAAACCATTCTTTTAAAACGATTTTCATAAAACAGTTCTGACATGTTTTTCCTTAAAACGTCCTTCATAAACCCGTTCTAGTAAACATAAAAATGTTTTTCATAAACATTTAACTTAAAACATTCCATAGAATGTTTTTTCGTAAACATAACACATAAATATTTCATAACAGGGAATACAAGCAAAATCAAAATGCATGATTCCATTTATGCTTATTTATGATCATTCATTTATGAGCTTTTTATTATCATTCTTAACTTTCTTGAACTATAGGCCCAAGTGTACGTACCAACATCATTAATCATGAGATCATAAAAATGATGCTTCCTTTGTGGAAGACTTGAGACCATCGAACACCAAGGTCATAACTTTAGTTTTACTTTAAATACCTTGTAACGAGGAGGCTGGTATAACACTTACTTATTATCTTTGCTTTACCTTCTTATTAACTTGGTGAGCACAACAAATGCTTACACATTTTAGTTCTATAACTTAGCATTTAGACATTTAGCATGGCAAATGCAAGCATGTTGCATAACATGACTTAAACTTTAAATCATATTGCATATCACATAAAATCCTACTTTAAATATATTGAAAATCATAAATTGAACTTTTAAAAATGTTATGCATATCAAATGCAAATATACTTTAAACATAACAATTGCAAATTTATTGCAAATCTTGTTTTGAACTTTAATCTTTATGCATATCGTATGCAAATACATAACATATTTAAAACATTTGAAATTTATTTGCTTTATGCTGTAGGTGAAGTTTAAAACTTACTTGTCTATAGCTCTAATGTTCTTGTTTCCTTTCTTTTCCTTTCATTAGTCGGCCTATGTGTCTTAACCAAACGACCGCTGACTTATTAGCTAACTTTCATATTATCAATATACTAGATTGATAACAAAGCTTAATCATTAATCATTTATTTCTTTTTTTTTAACATAACTGCTATGCTATCGGTTTACCTTTCTTCTACTTAGCTTTGTAACCCATCGGGGTTGCCTTTCCGTTTACTTAACTCTACAACCCACCAAGTTTCCTTTCTTTTACTTGAACATCCCTTATTAAATTTCACATCTCACGTGACAGTTTCGATACTTAACATATTACGAAACATTTTCAGTTTAAGAGCGTTTTGCTAGTTTGGAGTGTTCGACTTCGTTTTAGCCGTTTTTTTAAAAATGATGTTTTTACTCTTAACGGGTTTTTCGTAGAGTTCGTAACTTGTTAAAGTCTTTGCTTAACTTTTCCTCTCATTTCTTACATATTATGAAAAAATTCCCGCTAAGGGGTTTTTTTCGACATCAGGCATTTCGGATATGTTTTAGCCTTTTTTACAAAATGACATTTTGCCCTTGATAGGTCTTTAAAAGCTTTCGGAACCCCTTTTTAAAATATCATATATTTTTTAACTTCTCATAACATTACGGAAAACAAAAAACAATGGTTTTCCGTTCAATTAAATCTGTTTTGTCAAAACTCTACAGTTTTGAGTCGTAATGCAAAAATTGTGACATTTTTGCCCTTAATGTCATTCTTTCATTATTTACTTGATTCAACTCTTAATCTTTTTGAGAAAAACATAAACCCTATGGTTACTTACTGCCTATAGAAATGCAGGAACCTAATGTTCTTTAGTAAAAACCTAGTTTCACACAATTTATAGTTTTGGCTCGAACATAAAAATCTTTTTATTTTTACCCCCTAACTAAGAACGACCACTTTATACCAAAACGTTTTGTTTTTGTAAGAAATAAAACTTACAAAAGCTCCTTGGTCGAATTCTAAACATTTCATAAGGTTTTCATTTCATGAAATGTTGTGCTCAAAATTTCATAAAATTCATAACTTCTCAACTAAGCAAAATTTTGACAAACTGTCCATACTGTCTTAACAATTTCGACAAGTTCTACAACTTTTGTGTTTTAACTTTCCTTAAATTCAAACGTTAAGATGGACTTTTTGGCTGATTTTTAAAACTGTCGAATTTTTGCAAAACTTTGCAATTTAGTCCTTTTGGAATTTTATAGAACTTTGTTTACAAAAGTTGTTTCCCTCACTATTTTAGCAAATCCTATACCATATTTGGAAAATAAATTGGCCTTTATGCCCTCAAAATCCCATTCCTTTGAAACTAGTTAAACTTTACAAAGTTTAACAATTTTTCACTTTTAAACCACAAAACCCTTACTTTCTTTCTTTCTTTCATCATTACCATCGATATAAAACATAAAACAATCATGCCATATTGTCCATCTTACATGTCATAGCTCAAAACATTTCATCAAACTCTTGGCATACATAAATAAACATAAATTTTAGCTTAGTTTCAAGGACTAAGCAATTACCTAACCTCTCCAAGATGTTAGTCCTTCCTTTTGATACTTGTAAGCATCTCAAAACCCCTTGAAAACCATCCATAACACAACCCATGAAAATCCCATCCAAATCATGAACAAAACCCTTAAACATATAAAGGAAAAGCTTGGGTTTTACCTTGAAAACTCTTAAATCCTCATCTCCTTCACTTGTTCTTGTTTCCTTACATGATTTGGAGCTTGATATTAATAAAAAATTTTGAGAGGAAAAAGCATGGGGGGAACGGTTTGGCTAGGGAAGAATTGGAATAAAATGAAGAATTTTTTCGTCACATTTGCTTTTTATTCTTTAATTTCATTTTTGGCAACTTGGTGACTCATCAAGATTAGTCACCATTTTGCCTTAATTGGGGGTTAAAGTTTGCTTAATCTTGGCAACATTTAAATGGCCACATCAAGGAGTATTATGGTAATTTTTACCAAATTTGATGACTCATCATATTAGTCATCACTTACCATTATTTGTGGTAAAAAGTTGGCTAAACTTGGCCATGTATGATTGGGCCACCCAAGGGGGTTTGGTGGCAAATTTTCATTCATTTTGGTGTCCTAGGGTGGGTCTCACAAAGAATTTTTACACAATTCAAGTTTATACTAACAATATTTGTCATATACTGTTGGTCTTCTTTTCTTTGCATTTCATGAGATCCCATAACCTCCTATACTTATTTGTATCCACTATATAATGTAATTCCTATACTGCTTAACTTTATACAATCCAAATTTATACTGATAGTGTTTTTCTTATACTGTTGGTATATTCTCTACACTGTTGCAAGCTTACACAACATTCCTTACTTATTCATGTCTTTCAAACAGTATTATTCCTATACTGCATTAACTTTATATAGTCTAATTTCTACACTGCATTATTTTTGCAATATAATTTCTATACTACATAATTTTATCAGTGTACTTTCTTACACTGTATTACTCTAAATACTGTATAATTTTTTATATTATTATACAATATTTTTCTTAAACTGTATTTTTTTGTCTTAACATAATCCTTAACTTATTACATTTTTAATGTATTACAAATGCTTAGGTATTACACTTTGGTCCCTTTGTCTCCACAATTCTAGGATCTTTGACTAAGTTATGGATGGTTGCAATGTCTTTGTTGTAATTTTAAGTTGCTGTTTATGTTTGCCATTGTCTTGATTTTTTCAATTTTTTCTAACAATTTGACAATTGGTTTCGGCTTTTTTCAAGGTGCTTAAGGACTAGAGATGTTATACCAATTCATACATTTTATTACCTAGATGCTAAACCATGTTGTACATATGTAATATTGTAATGATAATGACATGATTTCTATGAAAAATTGAACACTACAAACTTTTCAAGGGAGAATGATAGAAATGTCAATTTTTTAAAAATTTTTTGAAGTAAATGTTAGATTTTGAAAATATTTATAGTAAATGTCATTGTTAGTAGAAAGAAAATTTACTCGGTAAAAATGTTTTTTACTTACCTATTTACTTGGTAAAAGCATTTATTATGAGTAAAAAAGTTTTTTATCAGCAAATTTTCTTTTTATTGACATTTACTATAAATATTTTCAAAATTTAAAATTTACTTTAATTAATTTTTAAAAAGTAACATTTACTACAAGTTTCAACTTTTTAATAACAAACCTATACTCTCTTTGGAATTTTTAAGCCCTGATTGTCACTGTATGTGTGCGTGTGTTTTTTTTTTTTTTTTTAATTTTACACGATTAATGAATTGTCAAATAACCGAAAAAGTTCTTTCCCTGAATTTAAAGGTTGTAATTGGTCAAGTTAATTAAAAAAAAAAGTAGCCAATGAACAGTTAATTCTATTTTTCACTTTCTTGTCTTTCTTTTTTTTTTCCATGTATTATTTCTTACAATGCTTAATAAAGAAGAAAAATAGGTAACCGAATGGCATTTTTTATAATTTTTTAATTTTTTGGAAGCATTTTTTGGTACGGGACTAAGGGAAAATAGGTATTTTTTTAATTTTATAATGATCCCATAGTTTCAGTGATTCAGATTGCCGGTTAAAAAAAAAAAACATCAATGCCCTTGACCAACAGGCAGCGCTAGAGCTCATGTAAATTATAAACTACGTAAATTATAAACTATGTCACATCATGCATTTATACGGCCTGGATGGTAGTGTGGAATGACTGGAAGGGGGAACTATAGACTTGCCCAAAAAATCAAAAAATATAAGATATGTTTACCTTAAAAAAAAAAAAAAAACCCTGAGGTATTTGAAAATTTAGAACTCAAAATTTAAAAAAGTGGGCATTGTTTTCAAAATTGTTAAAAATACTTTTGTATATTTTTTAACACAAAAATTTTAAAAACATCCTCAACATAAATTTTTAAAAATTTTTATTTTTTAAAGTAAAATTATTTTCACTAATTTCCAAAACACCAAAAACTGCGCGGTTAATTTTGCCTCGCTTTGTATCAATGACATCCCAAAAAATTCACCTTTTGACTTCAAGTTCATTCTTCACAACAATGGCAGAAGCCCAAACTCACCACTGCCATGGCGATCATCGACCACAGATTCTGATGATCAAACCACCTTATGCTTTCACTCTTTTCTCCTCATTGTTCTATCAGAAGTTCCGAATCCTCAAAGCCTGGGAATCGGAGCTCCCATTAGACCACTTCCTCACCGCAAACGCGCGCTCGGTTCGAGCCTTGGTCACCAATTCCGTCGTCGGCGCCGACACTCTCAGGCTGCTCCCGGCGCTGCGAATTGTCGTGTCGACCACCGCCGGCGTTGATCACATCGACTTGGCCGAGTGCTGTCGGCGAGGGATCGCTGTCACAAACAACGGCCGCGCGTACACGGAAGATGTCGCCGATTTTGCCGTTGGGTTGCTCATCGATGTGTTACGAAGAGTTTCTGCTTCGGATCGGTACGTGAGGGAAGGATTTTGGAAATGCAAAGGAGATTATTCTCTTGGTTTTAAGGTATGTTCGTTACTTTTACTTCTTTATGTATGTTTTGGGGATTTATGGTTTTAAAGAAGAGCAGACATTGTTAATAGTTTGTAGAAAGCAATAAATAATTATGTGTTGTTGAGGTGATTTGCTTTTTAATTTATAATTAAAGAAAAGTAGTTAGTTATATATAATATTGGCAAGCAGATATTTGTCGTGGGGCAGATAATTAAAAATTTGTCTTTGTGAAGGTAATTTTGGATGATTGAAATTGCTTAAGCTGTTTAATTTTTGGAAGAATTGATTTGGATGATTGAAATTATTAAAACTGTTTAATATCGGAAAGGAATGGAAAATCTGGGAACACTGCATATATATATAGGAACAAGGAACTCGTCAGATTTAAAACATATTCAAGACCTTAAAATAAAAAAAGGAAAAGAAAAAAAGAACTAGGTAAAGGAATTGAAAAAGGTTGAGTTTGGCAGTACAATGAGAAGGGAAGAAAGTGAACGGCATGGAGAGTAGGAGTGAGAAAGAAAAGTTAGTTTGATTTTAGCCATAGTTAGTTGGTGTGTATAGGCTTTAAATAACTTTTTTTGAAACGGGTATTTTATTGATATTAGATTTGGTCATCTCCTAGAATTATTTCATTCTTCATGGTAGAAAATATAGCTCGATTGTTGATTCAAAAAGTTCAATCCTCTCATTCTAACAAAGACCTTTGCAAGGAACCTCTCAAGTCACATAACATTTGCTTCTTGCATTCCTTTCTATCTACATATGCAAAATATAGAAGTTTCTAGCAAAAATCTTATGAAAAATGTGGTCAGAAGTTCAGAATCCCAAAAAAGGAAAGAAAAAAGAACTTATTTTTGTAAATTTTCTTAACCAAAGTTATCCATCTTGTCAAATACCAATAGGTTCTCAAGTAAAAGCTTCAACTAGTCATCTCTGCTTCAATGTCTTGGTTCTCTACTATGTTTGCTGTATAATTTGAATCTTTTTGTAACTATCTTCAGTAATTGGTGAGACATCCAAGAAGTAAAAATGTAACATAAAGGATTGGAAATTTCAGTTAAGAGGCAAGCGGGTAGGGATTGTTGGATATGGAAAGATTGGCTCTGAAGTTGCTAAACGGCTTGAAGCTTTTGGCTGCAACGTTTTATACAACTCAAGGAACAAAAAACTCTCCATTTCGTACCCATTCTATTCCACCGTTCGAGATCTTGCAGAGAATAGTGATGCCATCATCTTATGTTGTGGCTTAAATGACGAGACACGCCAAATGGTTAATAAAGACGTATTAATAGCATTAGGTAAAAAGGGCGTGATTATTAACATAGGACGCGGGGCTCTTGTAGATGAGAAGGAGCTAGTAAGATGCTTGATTGCTGGGGAAATTGGAGGTGCAGGTTTGGATGTGTTTGAGAATGAACCTACTGTTCCCAAGGAGCTCTTTGCATTGGATAATGTTGTTCTTTCTCCGCACTTAGCTTCTTGGACACCAGAGTCTTTTGAGGCTGCTGCTGAGGTTGCCATTGCAAATCTGGAAGCATTCTTCTCAAACAAACCCTTACCTTGCCCCATCACAATTGACTGAACAAATTTTTGGACATGGATTTCAGATTCAGTTAAAGGAATAAAAGTCCAATTGACATTGCTGTGCCTCTTTTCTTGCACAACAAAAACTAGTCCTCTTAAGGTAGCTGAAGAATCCGTTACTGCTAAACATTAAACGAGTGCAGGTTTTCGAAATTCAACTTGTGAATACACACAACCGATGCTTTTTATGTCTGCATGCTCTAAAATAGTTTCAATCATTTATTGAACACAAAGTTTGTCTATGATAATTCAAAGATCTGAAAGACAAAAAACTCATAAACTAGGCCTCTTCAAGCCTTTTAATAATTTTGAAAGGACTTTTATAATCCTTCGTATCTTAACACTATGTTTGGTAAGGGGGGTCGAGAATAGGAAGGAAGAAGATAATAAAGGAAGAAGATAACAATCCAGGTGAAGAATTATAAAGACAGAATTTTAGTTTTCCTTTATAATGTTTTGTACAAGAGAAAAGAAAAAAAAAAAAAAAGAGTATTTATACAAATTTATTTTACCGTTATGCTTTTACACAAATCTGGAGATTGATGTGCAACTAAGGGGCAAAGTTATTATCCATCCATATTTATCCTTTTTTCAACATTTGCTCCTCTAATTTATTTATTTATTTATTTCTTTTTGACAAAAAGGTCCTTGTATGGTAGAACTTCATATGGGAGGTACAAATTCTTAATTGTAGGATCTAATCAAAATCACAACATAACAACAAAGCACGCAACATTCATAGTTTCTTAACGTAGATTTGAAGGCTAAAAATTAAAAAACCACAAGTAGTTCATTTTTTAAGGTTCTACGGTAGAAATCTCCTATTGAAAAACTGACCGTGGGCCAATGGATTTCATACTATTTATTTCTCAACTTCCTCTCTACCAAACAACTTATTGTACTATTTTTCACTCTAGAGTCTCTCAAACAATTTCTTTGCTCCCACATTTCACTTTACCAAACTAGTATGGGGGTCTTTTGGTCCATTCACCTTATTAAATGAAAGCACAAGGAGAGTTATTTAATCAGGTCTTCTTTCATTCCTTTGTCGGTCATTCGTTGAAAATAACCCTTTTGCATATCCATTCATTGTGAAAAACTGCCCTCCCTTGGTTCATAGATGGTGGGAAACCAAATTCACCATTCCTCCTCCTTTGAGCTTTAATGTGGCTGCCATTTTCTTTCAAATAGTGGCCCAAAATTCCCTGGTGCAAAACCCTAGAAGGGTATTTAAATGTCTCCAAAACCCTTGGGGAATTTCTCCTTAACTTAGCTTAAGAATGAACACTACCAAGGGGCTAAAGGGGGCACGTGTGGGGGGCAAGGAATAGGGTGCGCATCTCTGATGCTAGGGCAAGAGTGGTACGCACGGCTACTCGAACCAAATGGCGTGGCCATCCGTTTCTGTTTTCAACAAAGCTGATGCCAATCTTGCGGGGCCACGAGATTAGCTAGCGCGAGGGTGCCAACTTTTATGACTGTGCGGGGGCGAGCTCTTATAGCACTTAGGTGTGAAATTCTACTGGTTCAAACTTTAAAATGTAATTTTCTGAGACTTCTTGTTGTTGCTATTTATGGTTTTCTGAGGTACAGGTTCAAACTTGTTAGCTTTAACCTCTAGTGGTTGTTTCTTTTGTTTTGTCATAACTTTTTCTTTGCTTTGTTTAATTTTGTTAGTTTATTTCAATTAGTTTCTTTTTTTTTTTGCTTTTGGTTAATTGTCAAAATGTTAGTTCTTGTTTTTCTTGCTTTGATTATGTTTTATTTTAATCGTTGGTTTAATTTTGTTATTTTGTCAAAAAAATTGAATAAGAGAAATGAGAATGAAAAGAAACCATTTTTTTCTAATTACTGATTTGTGCTTTGTGGTACATAAAGGCCGATGATAACTAATGACTAAATTGAATTTGGCTCTATGAATTTAACTTGCATAGTGATGTTTGTGCCCTTAATTCTTCTGCTATTTGCATTGCTTTTAATCCTTCATGCTTGAGCACAAAAGCCCTATATACTTAGCCAATTCCACACTCAGAGAAACTTTATGCAATGTAGGTAGCCTCACGATCCCAAGAACGTTTGAATTGACTTAATTACCTATCGAGGCGAAATCTTAGGCTAGACATCACTAAGGGCATGAATTGGGCCATGTTTGGAACGTTTAGGCCATTCTAGCTATCCTTGTACAACAAATTTCCCTAGTTCACCTAATTTAAGCCTTATATCCATTACTTTTTCTTGGTCACTCGCATATGTAGCTTAGCCTTAATTGTTCTTTTCCTACATTCTAACCAATAGTCACAAGTATTGATTCATTCTAAGACAAACTATAAGCTATGCTTTGAGAAGGTGTTTGATGTTCATGTGAAGAAGTGTCAATTTGAGGTCTTGTAATTATTTCTCTTGTTATTTATTTCAATTAAAAAAAATTGACATCTTAAAGAATGCTCACCTAAAAGTCAGAACCGCATAAAGCTCAATTTAGGGATGGAGCATCTATTTTCCATAAAAAAGAGAATAAATTGTATGAGATTGAGAAAAGAATTTAGACAAATTTGAACGTGGATTAGATTTGTGCAACTAAGTTTTGCTAATGTTTTACAATGCGTGATATGTCTAGCGTGTATTGATTGTATATAAAATCCTTTATCCTACCATTCATCTTGAGTAAACAAGGAACCTGAGATCGACTTTTGATCATTTTGATCTAATTGAAAATCTACATCTATATATCCATTGAGAGACAGATCTCCACCGAAATACACAAGCATATAGTTATTTGTTTTTCAAAAATATTTGAGAATGCACTTCATAACCGTCCTGTCACGCCTCGGAGTACGGGAGGTGACGTGGTGGTTTAATTAAATTAATTAAATAAAGATTTAGTTAAAAATCAGGGTTTTAGAAGGGAATTTATGAATAAAAATGTGATAATTTTAAAATCGTTTGAATAGAAAAGTTAAAGAAATAAATGAATTACATTAATAATTAAACAAATAGAAATAACATTAAAATAATCAAATATGGGGTGGAACGCGTATGAGTCCCACTGGCCCACATATTGTGCACACACATATAGTACTGACAATATTAT
>CAMOHE010056043.1:1893-28694 GCA_946598075.1 Artocarpus hirsutus
ATATATAGAACACTCCTCCACATGTTTGACATAGATAGATATATATAGAATTTGCACTTAAAAAAAAATATAGAGATTTTACTTTGTTTTCAAGTTCTATTTAGTTTGGTTGTAGTCGTTTTTGGTGATAGAATAAAACACTGTTTCAAGTTTGCCGAAAACGGTATCCGATAGTGTTTAAAATTCTGTTGCTAGTCGTTGTATCCTGGGAGACAGACGTCTGTCGTAACCTTGTGCACAACCGGAGGGGACGAATCTGTTTTAAGGAAAGCGTGTGCTTCACGTGCCTCGACCATTCATCTGTTCAATTACCACTTTGTTTCCGTTGAAGTTGAAGTTGAAGGTTTTGTTATACCTTTCCTTATTTTTTTATCTTTACAATTGTAATTTGTTTGTTTTATACATACTATAATTGTTTGCCAATCAGTAATACATACAATGTTTTATTCATATTATTTGCTATTATATTTCAACAAACTTGTCGTTTCTTCCTGTGCAGGGAGAGTTTTCACACCTTACAAAATTGAATTTAACTAACCATCAATAGTTAAAACAAAAAATTATATTAAACTAAGAAATCTATCAGGAAGGCAAAAAAGGACTTTTAATTAAGGAAATTTAACATACAGTTTATAGGCAACAATGAAGATAATTCATATTCATGCACAGTTAAACATAGCTTTTTCAATTCAATACATCTAAATTCACATAAGCCAAGAAAAATGAAAAGAAACCGTCGAAGAAAAAAAATGCAAGATTTGAACCTGAAAATGTGTTTTTGATGGCTATGTCAATCTTTGATGCTCTCAAGCCCAACGCCGTCAAACTTTAGTGCCAATTTAGAAATGGTGCAGACTAGTTTAAAGTAGAGACGAGAGAAGAGCTTGTACTCTGTATTACCCTCCTTCCTTTTGCGGGGCATAGCCCCTTCCTAGGGAATTGATAATAAATGAAAAAAAGTGAAAAAAAAATTGATTATTGAAATTAAAAAAGAATTGACATATTTTAGATCTTCAGAGCCGTGCCGAATCCCCCTTTAAGCCGTAATCTTCAAACATGATCTATACCCCTTTTGTTGTTGTCCCAAATTCTTCCTCCACCTCTAATCTTGGATGTGCCCACACAAGGTTTGGTTTTATTTACCCCTTTTCCCTTCGTCTTGGAAGGGCATAAGGTTGGGCTAGAGTTTCTGGAGATAATCTCTCCAGTTGTTTCCTCTTCAATTCGTTTCTTTCTTTTTTCTTTTTTTTCTTTTTTTGGTCTTTTCAAGTTTTTTCTTCACGTTTAATCCCCAACCAAAAAAAAAAGATCCTATGTGAGCAGGCTCATTATGAGTCTCGGTTTTAAGACTATACCATTGGATTAAATCCAATAGTCAAGACAAACATTCTTATGCCTTCTAAAAGATCTTATCATAGTCACTTCCAATAATCATCTAAATGTTAATTTTTAAACAAATGACATCACAAAATGACATCTGCATCGTTGTGCTTGATAATTTCTCGAGAAAGACAGAAAGAGTGTTTGTAGCGGTGTGCATATTTGGATCGGCGATTATGGATCCCTCTGTGTGTGGTTTCCCGACCATTCTCGGTAATAAGTGGGGCCCCCGTCGTCTCTTTTGATGCTGAGCCGCTAACACTACTGCAGCTTTATTACATGTGGAACCACAGTGCTTTTTCAATGGCTTCGTTGTTTTTGTTTTTGTTCTTGTCGTTATGTATGTACTAACACGTGCATGAACATGGACGTTACAACGGTCAAATTTCACTCCTGCCCCCGACTTTATCCTACACTCTCGGTTGCTTTTTGCTTCAAATTGTATTGATTTAGACTTTTTAATTTAAAAAAATTCAAACTATATAGTTTAAAATAATATCCGAATTGGAGTTTAAAATACAATTAAATAGTTAATCAAAGTACCAAGTTTAAATTGAATTTATATTTGAATGAGCACTTTTTTTATGAGTATTTGGATGAGTTTTGAGAGTTATAATGTGAAACATGAGAATTTTATTCAATTGAAAAATAAATATGAAATAAATAAAAAAGTTATTTGTTAAAAAATTTTATGATTTAATAGTGTCAAATTATAAATAAATATCTTTTTAAATATTTGTTCGAAACGAGGCTGTTGAGCTTTAAGTTAGCTGTTCAGCCCAATTTAAACTACCAATTTAGTTGGAATTAGATACTTTATAAAAGACTAATTCAAATTGGAATCATTGCTCAAATGGGCTAAGGTGGGCTAACCTAGTGAACCAATCACACTAATAGTTTTCCTATTTGGCATTGTTAATCTTTGAATATTATTATTATGACATCTTATTCTCTCATAACTTTTTTTTTTTTTTTGATAGATTACTGCCTAATGTTCCATTTTTAACAACTTTTATAGAAAATTGACAATAAGTTTCTTAAATTAAGAGTAAAATGTTTTTTGAACATCGCAAAACCATGAAAACTATTTCATAAAAAAAGAAAGGCTATTTAACATTTTATACCCTTTGTTTAGGTTCATTCAAAAACCATATTATAGCTTTTTGATATCAACGAATATGTACATTCAAAATTAATTTAATATGCAAATTTATATTTTTCCCGACCAACCTTTAATACTGACTTAAAAAATTGCACAAAATACATGTAAATAGAAAAAAAAAACTTAAAAGCTTAAAAAAATTTTAAACTAAGGATTTTTACCTAAAAAATGTTTAGAATACCCTAAAAATATGCCTTTTATGTTTATGTTTTTTTTCCTTATTTTTTGAAAGTTTAGGCCTCGTTTGGTAGCATTTTTGAGATTTTTTTCCCATTTTCAAAAATACAAAAAAATGAAATTGAATTTGAAAACATGTTAGGTTAAATTTTGTTGGGAAATGAAAATGAAAATTGCTTCCAAAACACCCAAAATTTCCTTAGATTTTGAAAACAAAAAAAAAGGTGTTACAATTTTTTTTCTCTATTTTCTTCTCTTAATCAACAAAGCCTAGGACCTACCCTCCTTACCATTTTCTTTCTATTGACCCCATTGCCACCCTAATCTACTAGCAGATCATAGCGCCCCTAGCTAGAGTACGGTGATCGATGGGCCAACTGTTGGAAAACAAGTACACAGCGAAATTTTAAAATTTTTAAATGAAAATATTTTTCAAAACACAAGTTTGACATCTATATACATAAATTAATCTGATCTTTCCAACCTTTGTATGCCAAAGAGCTCCTGCAATCAGTGAAGAGAAAGATCGTTCCAAACTTTGTATGCCAAAGATCTTGAAAAATCTAGATATCGAGAACAAAATTAGCTTCACTCAAGTCTTTCATGTCAAACTGCTTAATCAATCATAATTTGACCGATGACAATGCCTCAATGTCATTAACAATTAGCATAACGTCATCTACATAAAGTAGTAGAAAAACTACCTTTCCATCCTTAATGTGTTTGTAAACACATGGTTCGTTCACATTTTGTATGAACCTGTAAGTCTTAACTAGATGATCAAATCTTATGTCCTAAAAATAGGAACCCTGCTTAAGTGCATATATTAACTTTAATAGCTTACAAACCTTACCCTTCTATCCCTTAGCCTTGAACCTATCTGGTTGATCCATATAAATGGACTTATCAAGATAGCCATTTAGAAAGGCCGTTTTGACGTCCATATGTCAAATCTCATAGTTGAGAGTGACAGCTATAAACAAGAGAATGCGAATGGACTTAAGCATAGCTACAGGTGAAAAAGTTTTCTCGTAATCGATTCCTTCCTTTTGCATGTATTGTTCAAAAAATAGTACGCATTGAAATTTTAAAATTTTTATATTAGAGTATTTTTTAAAACATAAGTTTGACATGCTATATACATAAATTAATCAGATCCTACTAACCTTTGTATGCCAAAAAGCTCCTACAATCAGTGAAGAGAAATAAGATTCTAGAAGGACCTCAACCAACTAGCCTTCTTTGCTATTCTCTATCCATAATCGGAGTGAGTGTGGGCTCACATGTATAACTCTTCCACCAAGTGACTCTCCTTCCAACCAATTGAGAGAACCCAAAGCTAGTGTTCGTGATTTGTGAACAAGAGCTCTCAGGGAGTTTTCAAATTCTCACCAGTAGAGTATTACTCATAATTTCTCAATTGATCTAAATAACTTATGAGACTCACTCCCTATTTATAGAGGTTGGGTTTAGGGTCAGTCCTTATCAGATAAGGTCTCAAAAATTTAAATCAGAATCAAATTCAAATCAATATCAGATGAAATCCATATAAAAACGCGTGATTTTTTATTCGCGCATAGGCAGGCCAAACTTGAGGATCGGCATGCCAAACTGTCAAAAAAAATTAAAATAAATCTTTTATTTTCCACCTAAGATTCTATAGGATAAAGCCTCAGTTTTAATTCAAATAACCGAATAGGGAAGTTACCTAATTAAAACAACTCTATCTAGATAATCTCTAGGAAAAAAAATAGATTCCTAATAATTCTACAAGTTTATCTTAATTTAATTTATCCGAAATTAAATCAACTAATAAACAGAAAAGAATTATCCGATCCCAATAATTCAACAAGTTTATCTTGAATTAATTTTGTCATAATATTAATTCAACCGATAAAAAGTCATGAATTATTTGACTCTTTCGAATTTCAACCAATCTAATAAATCTGACATAAGTCACCAATTATCGAAAAAGCATACCGTATCGTTACAGGATTTTGTGAGCTAGCAAAGGACAGCTTATGGACCTATATAGTTCAAGCTCTCGATAATTACCCAATATCCTAGATATACATTTCATAGTTATCAACCCCAATGCTACTCCACTAAAAGCTTGGAGCTACACTCACGAACTATATAGAATTACAAAGCTCGTATAGCTAAGTCTCTATGACATATCATGGTGTATCGTATCCCCATAGGATTATCCATAATCAGCTTAAGGACAAGTTCTGTCTTACCTTCCCGATTATTTTTTATCTTATGTTCCATTATCTCACCATTGAAAAACTTACCATCCAAAGACAGTATACCATTCGGTTACACCTATGTATCCAAATGGTTGAGCGCTCCAGTTTTTTAATTACAGGATAACGTATATAAGAGGATATCACTACTCCTAAAGAGGAGCTATGGATTCCATATCTATGAATAATAGGTCTACGCTATCAAGAGTCATGCCTCTAACGCAACTGCATGCATACCACTATTAAAATGTGGGTGTCACCCCTTTGGTACATCAAAAGACACAAGTCAAGACAACATGCCCACTATTCATCTCAGGATTAAAATACAATACAAATGATTGTCTAAAGTGAATCGATTTGCCAAGACAGAATTATTAAACCAAATCAATTCACTTTATGTCTCGATTCAACACATCGTCACCTATGACAATGTGCCAATGTTTTTATTCATGGAGTCCTCCTCCAATGGCCAAGACAAACCATCTCCCAATAGGGGTATAGATAACATAACAATCTTTACATGAATAAAGCACCTAACTTTATTCCCTCGATTGCAGATCTTATGATTTAGACCATCACCTTAAGAATATTGTCTTCCGTATAATCTGTCCATCATATGTCCAATTCTTAAAGGTTTAGGCTGACAATCTCAGACTATTGTTTGCTTATCATACATTCAACAAATATAAACGTAAAGAGGACAAGATTTGGTATATAAATAATAAATGAATTCTTTATGGATAAAAATGTCTCCAAAAACATATTATATTTTTACTCCTTAGGGCATACATGTCTAACATGTATCCCTTAGCTACTAGTCTAACCTTATAGGTTTCGACTTTTCCATCCACTCCTCTCTTCCTCTTATAAATCCACTAACACCTTATGGGTTTTACCCCTTCAGGAAGATCTACAAGCTCCCAAACCTGATTAGTCTCCATAGACTACATCTCTGTGTTTATGGCCTCCGTCCAGAGTTTTGAATCAACATCCTCCATAGCCTTTTTGTAAGTGTAAGGATCCTTGTCATGTTCAACTGGTTCAACCAAGAAAGCCTCACCTTTGAACATATGCCTCTCGTGTTAACACCCAATCCTCCCACTATACCAAAGCCCCTTAGGTTGCTGTTTAGGTTCAGTTGATTTTTCTACACTGATTGGAACGGTTTCATTTGGAACCCCTAGAGTGATCAAATCACTCACCAACTTCTCGAGCACCACTTTGATACAAGGCTTAAAGACATCTATGTAACTTTCCTCAAGGAAAGTCGCATTAATTGAAACCACAACTTTATTTTTCTTTGGGTTATAGAAATAACCCTCTTTAGTCTCTTTTGGATATCCTATAAATATGCAATTATTTGCTTCCTTAAACAAGACATGAGCTGGACATCCCCATATGCGAATATGGTTAAAGAATGTCTTTTTCCCCAGCCATAACTCGTGAGGAGTTTTAGGAATCGATTTTGAAAACACATTGTTCAAAAGATAACATGCGGCTTGTAGTGCATATCCCCAAAAGGATAAAGGCAATGATGAATAACTCAACATGGACTTGGCCATATCCAACAAAGTCCTATTTCTTCTCTTAGTTATGCCATTCTACTACAAAGCGCCTGATACAGTCAAATGGGATACGATCCTATTCTCTAATGAAAGTCCCAAGAACTCATCAAAAATATATTTACCACCTCGATTGGATCGAAGTGCCTTTATAGGTCTATCCAATTACTTTTCCACTTTAGCCTGAAACTCCCTGAACTTATAATAGGTTTCAAATTGTGGTGCATTAGGTATACATACCCATACCTTGAGTAATCATTAACAAAAGTGATGAAATACTCATATCCTCCTCATGCACAAATATGTTCATAGGTCCGTAAACATCACTATACACAGGTTTTAGAACCTCTTCGGCCCTATTGCCTTTAAACCCTAATGGTCTTTTGGTTATTTTACCCTCCAAACAATATTCACATTGTAGTATGGATTCCACCTTTAAGTGACTTAAAGGTCTATCTCTTACCAACCTTTGAATCCTATTCAGGTTAATATGACCTAGTCGTAAATGCCAAAGCTAAGTCTTATTAGAGTAAGAAGTTTAAGTCTTTTAGAGTTTCTATCATTAACCTTAGTGTTTAGGAGTAAGTCCATCTTAGGTTTGATAAAATATAGATTATTTTGTATCCATCCATCACAGATAAAAGATTTGTTTTTATAAACCATCACTATATTATTAAAAGAAACAACATAAGAGTCTTTAAATAAACAAGCTATAGAAATTAAATTCCTTTTAAGTTTAGGAACATAAAAACAGTCTCGTAAAAATAAATTCCTATAATTATCAAAGTAAAGATGGACGTCTCCCACTGTTCAGCCAACACCAAGGATCCATCACCCATCCGAAGCATAAAGCCTTTATGTAGCAGACTTCTCGTTTCTTTAAACCCGTGTAGAGAAACACAAACATGATTACGTGCTCTAAAATCTATGACCCAAGTGTCACTAGATTCCTCAACTAAACAAGTTTCAACAACCAGAAGAACACACCTACCTCTTCAAAAAAGAAAGTCCTTACAATTCTTCTTTATATGCCTGACCTTCTTGTAGACAAAGCACTTGTGCTTCTACAGGTTCTTTTTTCTCTTCTTATTATTCTTGCTATTCGTAGGAATAAAAGACTTCCCATTCTTGATCAGTTGCTTCTTTCCATTCGCTATATTGGGATTGGAACCAGAAACAGTCACCAAGTTGGCCTCGCCATCTATAGGAGTTTCCCTAATCAGAATTTCAAACTCCTATAACTGCTTCATCAACTTACTCAAGGTCATATCACGTCTATTCCTTAAATTAAATGTAGCTCTAAATAGAATAAACTCCTTAGATAGAGTCTTTAAGACCATAGTCATCTGAGTTCGGTATCAATATCAGCTCCATTGGTTTGTGCCTCAACGAGGTAACGCATGACCAACATCATATGCTCCTTTATAGATGTCCCTGGCCTTTGTTTGTAGTTTAAGAGTTTTCGAAGCTCCCCTTGCTTTTTGTTAGGGTCTAGCCTCCAAACATGCTTTCAAGATTATCCAAGTTTTGTTTCGCAATCTCATAGTCTTCATGTTGAGCCTATAGCACACTATTCATACTGGCCATAACATAACAGCGGGTCTAATCATTAGCATATTTTCAGTGATCATATACTTGGATTTGTTCACTAGTGGAATCTCCCATAGGCTCAAGAGGACATGGAGTTGTTAGCATAAATTTTAGTTTCTTAAAGGATAGGACGATGTTTAGGTTTCGTTTCCAATCATTATTGTTCTCACCGGTTAATTGGTTTTTGTCAAGTATCGAAGTTAAAGCATTTTTAATCTACAATAAAGAAGCAAAACTAAACATAAGCAAATATACCATAATAATTTAGTAAGATAACACAATCATATAAAATATATACAAATGTGTTTGTGTGTCAAAACTTTGAAAATATCACAACCTTACAACGATAATTTCTAACTTAGAATTCAACAAGTCGCCTACAGGAGACTTGCCAAATTCAATTAGGAACACGGATTCTCTCTTGATTAATATATTCCATCTATGACCTATATGATCTAGCATATATTAATAATCATTTTTTTTGCTATCAATTTTATTAATAAAGCTCCTAGGGGAGGTTAATAATAAAATCAACATGAGTGTATAACCATCATTTCAACATTTTATCCATGATTTATAATCCCCACCTAGTGGTGTGCAACAATAAATACCTATGGACATGATCAAGTCCCTTCTTAGAGGTCAGAACCATCATGTGCTACCTATGGACCAACGATGGAGGCCATAGGTCTTCTCTTCAAGAACCTTCTCCCACTCAATCTTTTGAAATTAAGGTTTTATTTTAAGAACATGCGTGAATAATTTTTAATGAGCGGCACTTCCTATTCTATGTGGCATGTTATCAACATACATGGCAAATCATATTATAATAAAACAAGCAAAGCAATCATGCAAAGCTGCAAAGCTACAAGCAAAATAATAATGAATAGCTGTAATGTTATGGTCCCACCCTAGAGAATAGAAAACAAAGATTACAAGAAATAAATCGTAACATATTATCGATTATTCATCCTTGAATCTTCATGTTGTATACTTTTTCATGTATTGTTCATCTTCAAGTCTTCAATCCCGCATGAATCGAATACCCCATATTTCTGGTCATATCCAAATTTAATGTTTCTTAGAATTGTCCCAAAAATAAAATCAAAACTGTAGTGAAAAGTGCACATTTTCTAAAAATCCATAGTTCTATGCCGGCATGCCGATCTATGCAATCAGTCTGCCGATCATGACCCTTCGGCCTGCCGAATACCATAGTTCGCCCCACCGGTCATGACAGATCAGCTTGCCAAACATGAAAGTTTGGCCTACCACCAGAACTGTTAGAATTCTGCCCGGTTTGGCCTGTCAAAACCAAGGTCTGGCCTGCTGGTTTGTGACCATCGGCCTATAGAACCTAAAGGTTTGGCCTGTTGACTAAGTTGAATTCACATTTTCCAAAAAATACACCTTTTTATGCTGTTTTTCAATCTTATTTTAAACAATTCAAAAACATAAAATTAAAGACTCAGGAAATATTTATGGAATACTATCATCCATATTCTAAATCTATCTTCTCCAAACAATTATTTAATTACATAATTCTTACAAATTTAAAATAAATAATAATTCCTAGATGGAGATAATAGTCCACCATCTAATTATATAAAAAGACCTAGATACACATTCTAACCTCTAAAGAACCATAACCAGTATAAATTAATTAATTAATAATCAAATAATAATTGAATCAACCATAAGTATTTAATAAACATTCACCATATAATCTATGACAACATAAATATATAGAAACCTTAGAGTGTCAACTCTTTTAAAAATTTAAATTTAAGCATAGGATAGATCAAGAGCACATAATTTATACATATAGTATGATCACAAACTCGTAAATTTATGTTAAAAATTGGCTCTAATACCAATTGTTGGAAAAATAGTATGTAGTGGAAATTAAAAATTTTTTTATACCAAAGTATTTCCAAAACATAAGTTTGACATCTATATGCATAAATTAACCAGATTTTACTAACCTTTTAATTGTAAAGAGCTCTTTACAATTTGTGAAGAGAAAGGCATGCAAAAGAGCCTCAACCAACTGGTCTTCTTGCTATTCTCTATCCACGATCGGAGTATGTGTGGAGACATCTCGTACAGCCTTTCCCTGGTGACTTTCCTTCGAACCAATCAAGAGGTGCCTAGAATTAAGGTCATGATTTGTGAACAACAACTTTTCTAGGGAGTTACAGAGACTCACAATATAGAGTGCTCACTCTTGATTTCTTAACTGATCTAAATAACTTATGTGTCTCACTCCTTATTTATAGAGGTTAAGCCAGGGGTTAGTTCTTATCAAATAAGGCCTCAAAAATTCAAATCTGGATCAATATCTGATAAAATTGCATAAAAATGCATGATCATATTATTGTTCGGTCGGCAGTCTAAACTGGTAGATCAGCCTACCGAACTTACTCCATCGATAGGCCGAACATAAAGATCGGCCTGTCGAACTTAGATAAATGATCTTTCCGAATATTTTATTTTCCACCTGAGATTATCAAGATAAAGCCTTAGTTTTAATTCAAATAATCCAATAAAAAAGTTATCTTATTAAAATAATAATATCTAGATAATCTTTAGGAAAATAAAAATTCTTGATAATTCAACAAGTTTATCTTGAATTAATTTTTTACAAAATTAACTCAACAGATAAACAAACATGAATTATCTAATCCTATCGAATTTTAGTCAATCTAATAATTTAACATAAGTCATCAATTTATTAGAAAAGCTCATCGTATCGTTACTAGAATTATTGTGAGCTAGCAAAGGGGACCTGATAGACCTATATAGTTTAAGCTTCCAGTAATTATGAAACCCAATATCCTAGATATACATTTTATAATTATCAACTCAATGCTATTCCACTAAAAGCTTATAGCTGCACTTTTATACTATATAGAATTATGAAACCCAAATAGCTAAGTCTTTATGACATATCATAATGTGTCATATCCCCATAGGATTATCCATAATCGACTTAAGGATAAATTCTGCTTTACCTTCCCGATTATTTTTTTCTTACGTTCTATTATCCCACTATCAAAAAACTTACCATCCAAAGACAATATACCATTTGGTTACACCTATGTATCCAAATAGTTAAGTGCTCCAATTTTCTAATTACAAGATAACGCATATAAGAGGATATCATCGACTCCTAAAGAGGAGCTATAAATTTCATATCTATGAATAACAAGTCTACGTTATCAAGAGTTATGTCTCCAACTTACCGGTATGCATACCATCATAAAATATAGATGTCACCCTTTGGTACATCAAAAGATATAAGCAAAGACAATGGACCTACTATTCATCTCAGGATTAAGATACAACATATATGATTGTCTAGAATGAATTAATTTGCCAAGACAGAATTATTAGTCCAAATTAATTACTCTTTATGTCCCGATCTAATAATCATCACCTATGACAATATATCAATATTTCTATTCATAGAGTCCACCTCTTATGGCCAAGACAAACCATCTCCCGTTAGGGATATAGACAACACAACAATTTTTGCATGAATAAAGTGCCCAACTTTATTCTGTTGGTTGTGGATCTTATGATTTAGACTGTCACCGATAAAATTATGTCTTCCACATAATATGTCCATTATAGGCCTAATACTAAAGGCTTAGACCTATAGTTTCAGACTTTTGTTTGCTTATCATACATCCAACAAATATAAACATTAAGAGGACAACAATTTGGTATATGAATAATAAATAAATTCTTTATTGATAAAAATATCTCCAAAAACATATTACATTTTTGCGCCTTAAGGCATACGTATCTAACACCTGAGAAGGACTTGAGGGTACATGCTTGTGTATTCGGGTGAGGATCTCACACTTCTAAGATGCATTGATTTGGATTTTCAATCGTATCTAGATTTGAAAAGATCAACTAATATTTTTGTGTTTACTCTAGGTAGTAGTGCTGTTGGTTAGAGAAGTGTCAAGCAAGATTGCACTTCGGATTTAATGATGGAGGTTGAGTATGTGGTAGCTAGTGATGCTTCAAAAGAAGCAATGTGGCTCATAAGGCAGTATTGCTATATTGTGATAACACTACAGCGATAGCTAATGCTAAGGAGCCAAGATTCATAGGAAGAGTAAGCATATTCATCGAAAGTATCATGTGATAAAGGACTTTGTTAAGGGCAGGCATGTTGCTTTATGCAAAATCACATCTGAGGACAATTTAGCTAATCTATTCTCAAAGACGCTAATTGCAAGAGTTTTCGAAAGGCATGAGGATGTGAGATATGTCATATTTACTCACTTAGTGCAAATGGGAGATTGTTAGACATGATGCCCTAAGGAGTAAAATGTTGTAAGTTGTTTTTGGAGACATTGTATCAATAAAGAGTTTATGTGTTATTCATATTCCAATTGTTGTCTTCTTTATGTTTATTTTTGTTGAATGCATGGTAAGAAAACAAAAGTCTAAGACTATCGGTCTAAACCTTTAAGAAATGTGCATATGATGGACAGAAAATGTAGAAGGCATGAATCTTAAAGGTGATGGTTTAAATCATAAGATCCACAATCAAGGGAATAAAGTAAGGCACTTTATTCATGCTAAAATTGTTATGTTGTCTACATCCCTAACGGGAGATGGCTTTCTTCATAATTGGAGCGGCGATAGAAATATTGGTGTATTGTCATAGGTGAAGATGTATTGGATCGGGACATAAAGTTGAATTGATTTAGATTAAGAATTTTATTTGTGCAAATCAATTCACTTTGGACAATCATATATGTTGTGTCTTAATCTTGAAATGACTAATGGGCCCGTATTCTTGACTTCTGTCTTTTGATGTACCAAAGGGTGACATCCTAGCTTTATGATGGTACGTATAACTTTACGTTGGTGACATGACTCTTGATTGCGTAGACTTGTTATTCATAGATATAGAATCCATAGCTCTTTTGTAGAGTTAATGATATTCTCTTATATGTGTTATCATGTAATTGAAAGACTGGAGTACTCAACCATTTAGATACAGAGGTATAATCGAATGTTATACTATCTTTGGATAGTAAGTTTTCTAATGGTGTGATAATGAAACATAAGATAAAAATAATTAGGAAGGTAAAACAAAATTTATCCTTAAACTGATTATGAATATCCTATGGGGATGTAACATATTATGATATGTCATAGATGGTTAGCTTAACGAAGCTTTTGTCATGGACAGTTAGCTTAACAAAGCTTCATAATTTCATATAGTTCAAGAATTTAGCTCTAAGCTTTTATAGAGTAGTGTTAGAGTCGATAATTATAAAATATGTATCTAGATTATTGTATTTTATAATTATAGGAGCTTGAACTGTATATGTCTATTGGGTTCCCTTTGCTAGATCATAAAAAATCCTGTTACCATATGGCATGTTTTTCCTACATATTGGTGATTTATGTTAAATTATTAAATTGGTTGAAATTCGATAAGATCAGATTTAATAATTCATGTAAGTTAATCGGTTGAATTAATTTTATGAATTGATTCAAGATAAATATGTTGAATTATTTGGATAATATTTTATTTTCTATGAGATTATCTAGATATGACTATTTTGATTAGATAATTTTTCTATTGGATTATTTGAATTAAAACTAAGGCTCTATCTAAGAATCTCAGGTGGAAAATAAGATATTCTTAGGGATCAAATTATCACAAGTTCGATAGGCTAATGCGTTAATTCAGCTTACTGATGGAGTAAGTTCGACAGGTAGATGGGAAAGTTTGGCCTGCTGATTGTGCGATAATTTGTACACGCATTTTAGATGTGTTTTTCATCAAAAGTTGATCTAGATTTTTATTTTAGGCCTTTTCTGATAGGGATTGGTCCCAAATTCAACCACTATAAATAGAGGGTGAGTTTTGTCGGTTATTTAGATCAGTTGAGATGCATAGAGTGAGTACTCTAATCTAAGAAACTCTAAAACTCTCTAAGAGCCATTGTTCACAATCAAGAAACTTAGCTCTAGATCTTTTCAAGTGGGTGAAAGGAAAGTCACTGGAGAAAGAGCTGTACGATATGTGACCACCCACACTCCGATCGTGGATAGAGAATAGCAAAGAAGGCTAGTTGGTTAAAGCCTTTTTGAACGTTCTTCTCTACACAGATTCGAGCCAACTTCGGTATACAAAAGGTTAGCAAGATCTATCATTAATTTATGTATATAGTATGTCAAACTTGTGTTTTGGAAAACACTTTGATTTAAAAAATTTTAAAATTTCGCTACGTACTCGTTTTCCAACACCTTTTTTAAGATATTTTAAATGCCCTTTTCCTTATCAAAAAAATAAATGTGACAACTTTTTTTAGAAGATAATAAAGCCTAATGGGTTGAGGTGTGTTAATACCTAGTGAAGGGACGTGTGGTGATTCTGGAAGTTGATGCAGATCATGCATGATGAGATTGGAGCTTTGAGTGTTTTTTTTTAAAGGAAATGAGATTTTTTTAATTAAAAAAATACATCATATGCTTTTTTTAAAAAAAGGAAAATTGTACGAGATAACACAAATTTGGAAGTTATAATAAATGATAATAGGTTTGGAAAAGTTAAACTAATAACATGTTTTTCATTTTTCACTTAAAAATTTTGTTCTATCCCTACTCCCTAATTTGTTGCAATCTACACAATCGTCTCCTTCACGAGCTCATCTTCTATGTTGATTTCATTACATTCGTTCATCTTCTCCCTTACAATCATTTTGGTTTGACTTGTTGTGATAGTCTTGTCGACACTTGCTATTGAGGATTGGTCTTGTCTCAACTTGACAATGGGCATGATGGCTTAGCAATGATTGTCTAATGGAGGAACATGTTTTAACAGCAGCAGTTGGAATGAGATGGTTTCTCGTGATGGAGTAACAAGGTTTGGATATCGCTATGGTTTCTCACATCTATGGGATGTCACAATGACGTTTGAATGTGGTGATACCAATTTAGGAGCTCATGAGCATTGACGACTCCATAGATTGCAAGTGGTGCACTTCTTAAATTTCAAATAAATTATGCTATTATTCTTAGAAAATTTATAAAATGCAAATACAAGTTCTAGATAATAATTATGCTCAAGGCACTAAGGTGGTGTGGTGGTCAAAGGTAGAGACAATAATAATGGGGGCGAGGTAAGCTATTAAGGTTAGGAAAGTTAGGGTTTTCTTTAAGTTGATGATTATTCTTTTTTTTTTTTAATTTAGATGAGATTTTATCTTTTTTTTGTTTTCTTTTCAAGTGTATTTGTAAGGTCAAAAACAAGTGTTGGCCACGAAAAGGGTATTAATTTTAGAAAAAATCGTAATATGAATATATACTTTTGATGAGATTAAAAATCGAAAGTGTATTTCTTAAATAAACCTAAACTATAGGGTATGAAAAAGGTAAATACTCTTTAATATATAATGTCTACTATAGATGCTATCGGCTTAAGGAGACTACAAGGTTTTAAAAGTTGAATGGGACTAGTTTTACGGCGGTGTTCTAAAAAACCAAATGAGACTAAGTTTATATAGGTGTTCTAAAAAAACTAAAAAGCTAAAACCAACAGCCACCAATATGAGAGAATGAATTGTAGCAAATTGAAAGTTTGATGCCATGTAACAAAACCTATTGTTTCAATTGAAAATGGAACCTCTAAGGAGATGGCGACTCAGTGGTTAGAACATGTATTTGGTCTTGAATTGCAATTGAAGGTGACAAAGCTATTGTATTTTTTTATTTTTGTTATTGTAATTGTACATAATAGTATGGTTCTATTTTAAAAAAAAAAAAAAATTAGTTACGGTCTATATTAGGTTACTATCAGGCTAGTAACCTATTTGGTTGTTGTCCCCTAATATCCATGGAAACTAATTGCAATAGGTTTAAAGAGAAAATGAGTAAAATAACAAATTTTGATGGAATAATTAATCCTAATAGCAGTCGTCATGAAGATGTTTGGTAAATAAATATCACAAAAATTTAAATTAGAAATTTTAGGACATAGTTTTAGCAAATATGTCCCCATTCATAAGTTATAGATTATTCATCTCTCTTCTCCACTCTCACTTTGACTCTCTTCCACTACCCCATATTCTTTCCCTCTTTGTCCCCTCATCTCTCTCTCTTCTCTCTCTAGTTTCTCTCTATCTCTGCCCTCAACCTGTCTCTCTTTCTCTCCTCCATCCCTTTGTTTCTCTCTCTTTCTCCCTCTCTCTATCCTTCCTCTATTCATTTTCTCTCCCTTTCCTCTCCTTCTCTCCCTCCCTTGTCTATCTTTATCTCTCTCTCTCATCGATGCCGCAAAGCACCATAGCCACCATCAACGATTAGTGTCAAAGCTAAATCGATAGTAAAGGCTCATTGTTGGACTTTGAATAGACATCCATGACTAGAATTCTCTCACGTCGAACCAAATTATCGTCACTCATCCAATCATCACTCTTTCTCTATCCTTTCATGTCATCATTGAGAATGGTACTATAAATTCGTAACGCCGCAAATGGAGAAAAGTTCGCAAAGGAAGCGAATAAGCTCCTTTGTCCTTTCACATGCCAATCTCCATTGTAATCAACGATGAGCACCACCATGAATCAGCACTGAGAAAAAGCTATGAGTACATTTGGAAATTATGAAATGTTTTCACGTAGTATGCTATAAAAATTGATATTTATTCTAAATATTTTCAAAGATTGCTATATGTGTGACGCCCTGGGGAGGGGGTCAGTAGTTTTAGGTAAAGAGAATAAAAACTGAGTAAATAAGATGAATTAAGCAAAGGAAATAAAGAGAAAAGTAAATAAATAAAGTAGAAGGTAAATAAATATCATCGAAAATAAATAATATCATCAGCGGTCACTATCACGTGAATTCCACGAAGGTGGGGCCGAGACCATATTCTCATTCACCATCATGTGGATGTTTACCATGAAGATAGATAAGTAAATAAAATACAAATAACATCGATAATAATAATAATAATAATAATAATAATAATACAAGAATACTGAAAATCATCAATAATAATAATAAAAGAATAATGAAAATAATAACATCAATAATAATAATAATACAAGAAAATTAAAAATCATCGTCTTTGAAATAATTGGCATAGTGGGACTTACAAAGATGAAAATGACATCAACAGCGACATTGGGACAGGTCGTACAATGCACGTGTCATACCACAATTTTGAGAAAATACCAATTCAATCCCAAGAGCTAGGTTTCGATCTTGGGACCATCCTTAGTCTTTAAACCTAGAAGGGGGATTTTTTAAAAAAAAAATTAGGAAAACATAAGCGGAAGGCTTAGTAGGATAATTAGTTAAAAAAGTTATTTTAAAAATAACTATTATAGATAAAAATATCATTCGTAAACTAATCTCAAGATCTTAACAAAAATCAATAAATACTTACTTGAATGAAATTTGATAAAATAACACCGTACGGGTTTTGGAAATTGGAAATAATATCAAAATACAATTCTTCAAAATCAAAGATAGAAATTATTTTCATCAATCATTCAAAAGGCCAAACATTTGGCCAAAATAGTTTAAAAAGGGCTATCAAAGAAAGGGATAGAAATATCCTACCTTAATTTGAAATTCCAATAACGTAAGCTCCAAATTAAATCAGACATATGCTCTATATATGTTCAAAACTTTAAAACTGTATTTAAAATCAAAAATTACTTTAAGCAAATATCATTATGTCAATTTAATTATCAGTGTGCCTTTTGACTCAAAATAATCATAACCAAAATCATAATCCTTTTTGAAACATTTCAAAATCATTAAACATTGAAAACTAGGGTTAAAATACAATTTTATATTGTCTAGTAGGCCAGCCGAACACTGTGAACTGGCCTACGAAATCTACACAATTTGGCCTTTTGATCATCCAAACTAACCTGTCGAACTACTACAGTTTGGCCTGTCGAATTTCTTGAATCTGGCATGCCAAAAATCAAGTCTGGCCTACCAAACTGGCAAAATCTGGGGACCTGAGACTTTGAGTCTCGACCTCCCCAAGCTCAAAAATCCAAATTAAAACCTATTTTTCTCAATCCTAAAGCATGAAAATCATATAGAAAGCTTAGAAAAACATAATAGAACAGATTTAAAAAATTTTTCCCAAATATAAACTCAATTTCACAATGAATTTGAAAATCTAAAAAAAAGTCAAAACTTGATTAAACTAATTTTTGTTCAAATAAAGCTTAGATTCATAGTAAAATAAGTCCTCTAAGCTTAGATTAAACATTATTTAAGCTCAATGAAGTTCGGATTCAACAATCAAAGAAAATTTGAAAAATTGAAAATAACACTTTGAAATTTTAAGAATAAGGGAAAAATAACCTTTAATGGTGTTTTGGGATGAAAAACTTGATAATTTGAATTTCAATCCTTGCTTAAATCCGTGAGAATGAAGCTTGAAATCAAAATTTTCGAGAGAAAGAAAGAGAGAGAGAGAGGGCTAAGCGCGAGATGAAGAAAGAGAGAGAGAAAGAGAGTGTGAAAAATAAAAAGAAAAAGGAAAGAAAAAAGAAAAAAGAAAAGCCCCAAGGGCATTTTCATAAATATGGAAAAAATGTGAGATAAAAATATCATTAAGTATTTTCAAAACTAAAAATCAAATTTTTAAATTTAACAACTGCAATAAAATCTTCAAATGACTAAAATTAATGACAAAAATTACACTAGCACACTTAATAATTAAACCTAACATAACTACCCTTGCTTTAAAATTTAGGGGTGTTACAATCCACCCTCTTCAAAATAAATTTTGTCCTCAAAATTTTTTTAAATATCTAGAGTTTAAAATCATAAACACTGTTTACTCAAACGTAACTGTAATAACAACTATCCTCACATAAAACTTGAAAAATCAAAGTAAAACAATGAAAATCTCATAGGTTCAGTTCTTAAAAGATCTGAAGCCTACGCTTTGATACCACTCTATGACGCCCTAGGGAGGGGGTCAGTAGTTTTAGGTAAAGAGAATAAAAATTGAGTAAATAAGATGAATTAAGCAAAGGAAATAAAGAGAAAAGTAAATAAATAAATTAGAAGGTAAACAATATCATCGAAAATAAATAATATCATCGGCGGTCACTATCACGTGAATACCATGAAGGTAGGGCCGAGACCTTATTCTCATTCACCATCACGTGGATGTTTACCACGAAGATGGATAAGTAAATAAAATACAAATAACATCAATAATAATAATAATAATAATAATAATACAAAATACTGAGAATCATCAATAATAATAATAAAAGAATACTGAAAATAATAACATCAATAATAATAATAATAATATAAGAATACTGAAAATCATCGTTTTTGAAATAAATGGCGCGGTGGGACTCACAAAGACGAAAATGACATCAACAGCGGCATCAGGACAAGTCATACAATGCACATGTTATACCACAGTTATGAGAAAATACCATTTTAATCCCAAGAGCCAGGTTTCGATCTTGGGACCATCCTTAGTCTTTAAACGTGGAAGGGGGATTTTTTAAAAAACAAAATAGGAAAACGTAAGCGAAAGGCTCAGTAGGATAATTAGTTACAAAAAGTTATTTTAAAAATAGCTGTTATAGACAAAAATATCATTCGTAAACTAATCTCAAGATCTTAACAAAAATCAATAAATACTTACTGGAATGAAATTTGATAAAATACCACCATACGAGTTTTGGAAATAGGAAATAATATCAAAATACAATTCTTCAAAATCAAAGGTAGAAATTATTTTCATCAATCATTCAAAAGGTCAAACATTTGGCCAAAATAGTTTAAAAAGGGCTACCAAAGAAAGGGATAGAAATATCCTAACTTAATTTAAAATTCCAATAATGTAAGCTCTAAATTAAATCTAACGTATGCTCCACATATGTTCAAAACCTTGAAAACTGTATTTAAAATTAAAAATTACTTTCAACAAATATCATTATGTCTGTTTAATTATCAGTGTGCTTTTTGACTTAAAATAACCATAACCCAAAATCATAACCCTTTTTGAAACATTTTGGAATCATTAAACATTAAAAATTAGGGTTAAAATACAATTTCATATTGTCCAATCGGCCTACCGAACACCCTGAACCGGCCTACCAAATCTACACAGTTTGGCCTTTCGAACATCCAAACCAACCTGCCAAACTGCTATAGTTTGGCTTGCTGAATTTCTTGAATCTGGCATGCCGAAGATCAAGTTTGGCATGCCGAACTAGCAAAATCTAAGGGCCTGAGACTTCAAGTCTCGACCTCCCCAAGCTCAAAAATCTAAATTAAAACCTGTTTTTCTTAATCCCAGAGCATAAAAATCATATAGAAAGCTTAGAAAAACATAATAGAACATATTTAAACAATTTTTCCCAAATTTAAACTCAATTTCATAATGAATTTGAAAATCTAAAAAAAAGTCAAAACTTGATTAAACTAATTTTTGTTCAAATAAAGCTTAGATTCATAGTAAAACAAGTCCTATAAGCTTAGATTAAACATTATTTAAGCTCAATGAAGTTTGGATTCTACAATCAAAGAAAATTTGAAAAATTGAAAATAACACTTTGAAATTTTAAGAATAAAGGAAAAATAACCTTTAATGGCATTTTTGGATGAAAAACTTGACAATTTGAACTTCAATCCTTGCTCAAATCTGTGAGAATGAAGCTTGAAATCAAAATTTTCGAGAGAAAGAAAGGGAGAGAGAGGGCTAAGCGGGAGACGAAGAAAGAGAGAGTGAGAGAGAGAGAGGGAGAGAGAGAGTGAAAAATAAAAAGAAAAAGGAAAGAAAAAAGAAAAAAGAAAAGCCCCAAGGGCATTTTCATAAATATGGAAAAAATGTGGGATAAAAATGTCATTAAGTATTTTTAAAACTAAAAATCAAATTTTCAAATTTAACAACTGCAATAAAATCTTCAAATGACTAAAATTAACGATAAAATTACACTAGCATACTTAATAATTAAACCTAACATAACTACCCTTGCTTTAAAATTTAGGGGTGTTTCCACCCTCTTTAAAATAAATTTAGTCCTCGAAATTTTTTTAAATATCTAAAGTTTAAAATCATAAACACTGTGTACTCAAACGTAACTGTAATAACAACTATCCTCACATAAAACTTGAAAAATCAAAGTAAAACAATGAAAATCTCATAGGTTTAGTTCTCAAAAGATCTTATGCCTACGCTCTGTTACCATTCTATGACGCCCTAGGGAGGGGGTCAATAGTTTTAGGTAAAGAGAATAAAAATTGAGTAAATAAGATGAATTAAGCAAAGGCAATAAAGAGAAAAGTAAATAAATAAATTAGAAGGTAAATAAATATCATCAAAAATAAATAATGTCATTGGCGGTCACCATCACGTGAATACCATGAAGGTGGGGCCGAGACCTTATTCTCATTTACCATCACGTGGATGTTTACCACGAAGATGGATAAGTAAATAAAATACAAATAACATCAATAATAATAATAATAATACAAGAATATTGAAAATCATCAATAATAATAATAAAAGAATAATGAAAATAATAACATCAATAATAATAATAATGCAAGAATACTGAAATTCATCGTCTTTGAAATAAATGGCGCGGTGGGACTCACAAAGACGAAAATGACATCAACAGCGACATCGGCACAAGTCATATAATGCACGTCCCATACCATAGTTTTGAGAAAATACCATTTCAATCCCAAGAGCCAAATTTCGATCCTGGGACCATCCTTAGTCTTGAAACCTGTAAGAGGGATTTAAAAAAAAATAGAAAAATGTAAGCGGAAGGCTCAGTAGGATAATTAGTTAAAAAAGTTATTTTAAAAATAGCTATTATAGACAAAAATATCATTCGTAAACTAATCTCAAGATCTTAACAAAAATCAATAAATACTTACTTGAATGAAATTTAATAAAATACCACCGTACAGGTTTTGGCATTGAAAATAATATCAAAATACAATTCTTCAAAATCAAAGATAGAAATTATTTTCATCAATCATTCAAAAGGCCAAACATTTGGCCAAAATAGTTTAAAAAGGGCTACCAAAGAAAGGGATAGAAATATCCTACCTTAATTTGAAATTCCAATAATGTAAGCTCTAAATTAAATTAGACATATGCTCTATACATGTTCAAAACCTTGAAAACTGCATTTAAAATCAAAAATTACTTTCAACAAATATCATTATATTGGTTTAATTATCAGTGTACCTTTTGACTCAAAATAATCATAACCTAAAATCATAATCCTTTTTGAAACATTTCAGAATCATTAAACATTAAAAATTAGGGTTAAAATATAATTTTATATTGTCCAATCGGCCTGCCGAACACCCTAAACCGGCCTACCAAATCTACACAGTTTGGCCTTTCGAACATCCAAACCGACCTGCCGAACTACTATAGTTTGGCCTACTGAATTTCTTGAATCTGGCATGCCGAAGATCAAGTTCGGCCTACCGAACTAGCAAAATCTAGGGACCTGAGACTTCAAGTCTCGACCTTCCCAAGCCAAAAAATCTAAATTAAAACTTGTTTTTCTTAATCCCAGAGCATAAAAATCATATAGAAAGCTTAGAAAAACATAATAGAACAGATTTAAACAATTTTTCCCAAATTTAAAGTCAATTTCACAATGAATTTGAAAATCTAAAAAAAAGTCAAAACTTGATTAGACTAATTTTTGTTCAAATAAAGCTTAGATTCATAGTAAAATAAGTCCTATAAGCTTAGATTAAACATTATTTAAACTCAATGAAGTTTGGATTCAACAATCAAAGAAAATTTAAAAAATTGAAAATAACACATTGAAATTTTAAGAATAAAGGAAAACTAACCTTTAATGGCGTTTTTTGGATGAAAAACTTGATAATTTGATCTTCAATCCTTGCTCAGATTCGTGAAAATAAAGCTTGAAATCAAAATTTTTGAGAGAAAGAAAGAGAGAGAGGGCTAAGCGCAAGAGGAAGAAAGAAAGAGAGAGAGCGTGAAAAATAAAAAGAAAAAGGAAAGAAAAAAGAAAAAAGAAAAGCCCCAAGGGCATTTTCATAAATATGAAAAAAATGTGGGATAAAAATATCATTTAGTATTTTTAAAACTAAAAATCAAATTTTTAAATTTAATAATTGCAATAAAATCTTCAAATGACTAAAATTAACGACAAAAATTACGCTAGCATACTTAATAATTAAACCTAATATAACTACCCTTACTTTTAAAATTTAGGGGCGTTACAATATGTTTTAATTATTTTTAAATAATCTTATATTTCATACATTTTTCATTGACAAAAACTAACAAACACTTGATCAAGTCTTTCACTCCCTAGCTTAGTGCTCAGTTCCATCTTTTAAGAGTTGAGTGCTCCAAAACCACCATTGTTAACTAATATAGATTACGGTTAAGTAATTTAATAAGTAAATATAAGATATCAAGAAATAGTATTAGTTGACTTCAATTATTAATTACTAATTATTTTCTTTTTAGTAAAACAGACCGTAGCTTCTTTTTTTTTTTTACATAAAGTGAACTAATAATATTTGTATAGTTAATTGTATATATATTTTTATGTACATCAAGATAAACGTGAACGGGGACGCATCTGTTAGCAAATTATATGAATAAAACATTGCATGTATTACTAATAGGATTTGCAAACAATTATAGCATGGATAAAACAAACAAATTACAATTGTAAACATGAAAATAATGAAAAGGTATATCAAAACCTTCAACTTCAACTGAAACAAAGCAGTAATTGAACAGATGAATAGTCAAGGCATGTGAAGCTCACGCTTTCCTTAAAATAGATTCGTCCCCTTCGGTTGTGCACGAGGATTCAACAGACGTCTGTCTCCCAGTATACAATGACTATCAACGAAATCTTAAGCACTATCGGATACCGTTTCCGGTGAACTGGAAACTATGTTTTCTTCTATCACGAAAAATGACTACAACAAAAACTAGGTGGAACTTGAAAACAAAGGAAAAATCTCTATGACTTGATGAGTGCAAATTCTATGTAACTTTTATATATCTATCAAAAACATGTGGAGCAGAGTTCTTTATATAAGCTTAAGAAAATGACCGTTACAATCCAGGATTTATGTGCATAATGATATCGGTTGCAACCTTTCATTTTTCATAATAATGGTGCTCATAATCTCCCATTAACCATTGGTTGTAACCTTTCATTTTCCATGATTATGAAACTCATAATCTCCTATTAACCATGCATTTGGGTGTTACAACATGAGGTTTATGGCCTCCATTAATCTCCACTAATGAGTATCAATTTTTCATTCACCCAATTGCCATTTTCCAACAATCCCCCACATGAATGAAATTGACAAACTACAAGGGAAAAACAAAGACACTACATGGTGATAGAGTTCTATGGTTAATACCTGCATAGAATAGGTAGGCGTTAACCCTTAAACCTTCCCTTATGAAAGTATGTTTACTTTGCTGGCTGACCAGTAGACGCGATGTCCTTGAACTGTTCTACCATTTGTGTAAACGATAACATATCTCACACAGATGTTTTCCTAACACAGTTTTAATTCTCATGTTTATGTTCATTTTGGCCATGAACATCTCCCTGGTTTTGCAAGAGTTTCTAAAGAATTGAGCCCTAACAATTCTCCTTTAAAGCGGCCCTACTTCTCTCTCACATAGGTGATTTCTTACTTAAGAGTAACCCGCATTACTCCGCTCGAATTCTCATTTTATTTGATGCACAGGAATCATTAAAAGCAAACTACTTAATCTTTTTCTACGGGTATCAGTGTTTTTATTTTAGGAATGGGTTGGGGTAAACCCCACAGTGATCCTACTTGGTCTATTCAGTTTAGTTGTCCCATTGAACCTAGATCTTGGGATCTCCAGTCAACAAGGTTGGGTTTCCACTATTTTGACCTATTCTTTTATGGGCTTAAGCCCCATTCCTCTTGATGTTTCTCAACTTGATCTCTATTAAGTTCTTTAGTTAACGGATCTGCAATATTTTCTTTAGACCTTACATAGTCTAATGTAATGACTCCAGTTAAGATCAATTGTCTAATAGTATTATGTCGACGATGTATATGTCTCAACTTACCGTTATACATCACATTCTGTGCCCTGCCAATAGCAGATTGATTATCACAATATATGCATATTGCAGGTATAGGTTTAGGCCATTCAGGAATATCCTCCAAGAAATGCCTTAACCATTCAGCCTCTTCACCAGTTTTATCTAAAGCTACAAATTCAAATTCCATCGTGGATCTAGTTATTACTGTTTGCTTTGAGGACTTCCATGAAATTGTTGCGCCTTCCAAAGTAAATACATATCCACTTGTAGCTTTAGAGTCCTATATATCAGATATCCAACTTGCGTCAGAATATCCTTCAAGAATAGCAGGATCTCTTGTATAGTGTAGCCCATAATCACGAGTATATCTTAAGTACCTAAGTACTCTAACAATCGCTTTCCAGTGGTCAAATCCTGGATTACTCGTGAATCTACTTAGACTACTTACAACATAGGCAATATCTGGTCTTATACAATTCATTAAGTACATTAGACTGCCTATCACTCTAGCATATTCCACCTGGGATATACTTTCTCCTCTATTTTTGGACAGATATTGACTAATATCAATTGGTGTTCTGGCTACGCCAGAGTCATTTTTACTAAATTTGTCAAGTATCTTGTCCACATAGTGTGACTGGCTCAAGACGAGTCCATCAGGCAACCTTTTAATCTTGATTCCTAAAATCACATCGGTAGGTCCCATGTCTTTCATGTCAAACCTAGAGTTCAACATATCTTTGGTAGATTTGATAATCCGATCATTGCTTCCCACGATTAGCATGTCATCTACATACAGACAAAGAATAACATATCCATCGTCTATTCTTTTGACATAAACACACTTGTCACACTCATTAATTTTGAAGCCATTTGACATCATAACATTGTCAAATTTCTCATGCCATTGCTTTGGTGTTTGTTTAAGCCCATATAAAGACTTCACCAATTTACAGACTTTCTTTTCTTGTCCTGGAGCAATACAACCTTATGGTTGTTCCATATAAATTTCCTCTTCAAGGTCTCCATTAAGAAAAGCAGTCTTCACATCCATTTGATGTACTTTAAGATTCTGCAAAGCGACAATCACTAAAATCATTCTTATGGAGGTTATTCTTGTTACAAGAGAATAAGTATCAAAGTAGTCAAGGCCTTCTTTTTGTCTATAACCTTTTATAACAAGTCTAGCCTTATACTTGTCAATTGTTCCATCTGCTTTCATTTTGCGTTTGAAATCCACTTAGGACCTAGCGGTTTACTTCCTGGAGGAAGGTCCACTAATTCCCAAGTATGATTTTGCATGATGGAATCAATTTCACTTTATGGCTTCTTTCCATAAAGGACCCTCAGATGAGCTTACAGCTTTATTGAAAGTTTGTGGTTCAGCCTCTAGCATGTAGGTCAGAAAGTTTGGTCCAAATAATCTTTCTGTCTGTAATTCCTGCCTAATTTTATGTAACGGATAATGTTATGATAATGATGACGTTAAATGTTATATTAATGACGATGATAAGTGTTATACTCATGATATGTGTTATGATATATGATAAATGGTGCTAACCATTTTATTCTAAGT
>CAMOHE010056044.1:0-40632 GCA_946598075.1 Artocarpus hirsutus
GGATGACCAAAATGAACAATTTGATATGTAATACTGTCCTGCTTTATTATTGTCTTTATGCGGAAAGATCCTCTAGATCAGTGTTAGAATAAAAACTAATCTACTGGACAATTTTTATGCCGTTTCGTGTATAGGTTCTAAGCCTTAGAGGCAATAATAAACCATTGAGATGTTTCAAACTGCCGTTTGATGCAATAATAATTGAGACAGTTTTAAACCATGAAAATGGTTTTAAACAGGCTTAAGCACCCAAAATTTAAACCTTGGCCCTCTCAAGTTCAGGCCCTTTTTTTTTTACTGTAAAACCAATCTCATTCTCGTTTTCCATCATATAGTTTTTTGAGCACTAGTTTTGGTTTTGAATTACTATTCTTGTTTTAAACCTTTACATTAATATAAATTCAGATTCGAATTTTTGAAGCCTTATCTGATAAAGACTGACCCCCTGGGTCCAACCTCTATAAAGAGGGAGTGAGACTTCACAATTACTTAGATCAGTTGAGAGATCAAGAGTGAGCACTCTATTATGTGAGTCTCTGAAACGTCCTTAAAAAGCTATTGTTCACAAATCACAAACAGTTATTTTAGGTATTTCTCAATTAGTTGGAAGAAGAGTCATCAAAGAAGAGTTGTATGAGGTGTGCCTACACATACTTCGATCGTAGATAAAGAATAGCAAAGAAGACTAGTTAGTTGAGACTCTTCTGGAACATTCTTTTCTTCACGGATTTTGGGAGCTCTTCGGCAAATAAAGTTAGTAAGATCTGGTTAATTTATGCATATAGCGTGTTAAACTTATGTTTTAGAAAGCATTTTGATTCAAAAATTTTTAAATTCCCGTTGCGTACTATTTTTCCAACATATACTGTAGGTAAATGATGAGACAATAAAAGTGTGCATTGTTTAAGGCTTAAATAATTTAATTATGCTTTTATTTCTCGTTAAACTCCTTAATTAATAGCATTTTTATGTCAAATAGTACTTTATTGTCTTGGTATAAAAATATGTCTAATTATGTCTTTTTAATATGTTTTTATGTTTAATAATATTTTTGAGAATTTTTAGAATCATTTTCGTATGTAAAATATTAGTTTAGTTTAAAATTAATTAAACTATAAAAATAATGAGTGATAGTTTTATTTTGAGTCTTAGTAATTTTTATAGTGTATTTTAAGTTTGTAAATATGTTTGACAATATTTTTAGTAATTTCTAATAATGTTTCTAAGTCTTAAAAATTATATTTATGTTAAACTGAATGAGCTCCAAATTCTAGAAGTTTGTAATTATTTTTGTGTGTTTTAATATAAAATAAATTTTTTAAAATTATTGTAAATATTATGTTTATAAAATAATTAATTTTGTTTTAATTTTCTATCTACAAATTTTAAATCTGGCAAAAAAAATGAGCAAAACAACACAAAAACAAAAACAGATGAAGTATGACATCAAATGCCTCAAAAACACATAAAAATTTGAATTTTGAAAAGTACAAGCCACACGGCGCATTCTAAGCCGTTGGGTCTAGCCGTCATTTGCTTAGATTCATCCCATCACTGACATGTGTCGTTCAGTCAATGTAGCCGCCACTGGGCCCTACATGTGTTAGAGGAATCTTGGGCAATGTCTGATCTGGCAGGATTGTCTCCACGTGAAGTTGTTCTACTAGCCTTAGGATCAACACAGTGGACTTGTCCAACGGTCCTTGTTCATGAACTCAAGGTCCCACATAGGCCTATTTTTCTCTGCCTCTCTCCACCATTTGATCGCTGATTGAAATGCTAGATCGTGCCTCTCTTATACGTATAACCACCATGCAGCACTGGAAAACGTCCAAAAACTCATATTCTTAGGGACTTGAAATGGGAGATAAAAGAAAAAAATGATCAAAAATGATCAAATTGCACAATTTGATTCGTGAAAGTCAAAGAGAATAGAAAGAACAAACTGAATAAGTAAAAGAAGTTAACAATAGAAATAACAAAATTCTTTTTTGGATACATAAAAACAAGCAAATTATGGAGAGAATGACTTATGGATTTATGTGAGAGAATAGTATTTGAGAGTGTTGGAAGAAAAAAAATGTTTACAAAAGATAAATATATATAAGGGTCACATTTAAAAATAAATATTTTAAAGGATTTGGTAGGATAGAGAGATGGAGGGGGGAGAAAGGTGGAGGGAGAGTGGTTAGAGGGAGAGGTTTAGGGTATTTGGAACCAAGTTTCGATACTAAAGTTTAACAGTTATAGTGTAAAGCTTTCACATGATATAATTTTTAAATTCCATCTTGATTCTCAAATACTCTAAAAGAATTTATAGTTTGGTTAGAGGAAGGAGAAGAGGAAGAGGAAACATGGAAGAAGAGCCATTCTCTAGATCTACCAATTTGGATCCTTCAATTATAAAAGGATTCAATTAATCCACTCAAATTTAAATTAAAAAACTTCTTTAGCATTCAAAATGAATAATTAACAAATAATATAATGTATAATATAGTTATTATGCAAAAAAGTCATCATATATCATTTCAACTATCCTACTCTCTTATCAAACAATATAAGGGATTACTAATTGAGAAAATTTGTTTTAATTAGGGATATTAGAGCAAACATTATATTAAGTAAATTTAAATCTATAAAATTTAAAATAAAAATAGATATTAAAAAAAATGCACATTTTAATCAAAATGGATAAGTAAGGCATGCTCGAGGAAAAAATATTTTGGTATGGACAAATCAAAAATAAAACTAATTTTGGAAAAAATAAATATATATGATGAGGAAAAAGTTGTTTAAGTATGTATATAAAAAATTAAGAAAATTTAAAATATAAAAACTTGAAGGACAACAGAAAATTGGGGTAATTAATAAAGCAAAAATATTTATCAACGTTGTTTTGAATAAGCTGATATTAGTTTTGTTGTAGTGATGTCAAAAGAGGTTGAGATGGTCCAATACATTTAAATTAGGCCCAGATGTATTTTGTATCGTGCCGTAGCTAGTCCATCTATTTTTTGCACCATGTTTGGGTCATGTTTGTTAATTATTAGGAGAATGAGAGAAATGTTGGATTTTTGAACCTTTTAAAGCAAATATTAGATTTTGAAAATATTTGTAATAAATGTCAGATTTATAATATAAACAAGAAAGTAAATAAATTATTTTCTTCATAAATCTATTTATTATATAAATAAGAATTATTTACACTACGAAAAAGATAAATAAATTATTTACATCATAAATTTGACATTTATTACAAATATTTTTAAAACATGATATTTGCTTATTGTTTATGGTGTCAAGCCTTACCCATGCCTAATAGCTAAATTATAAACAAACACCTGAAATAAGTATTAGACACAAAAAAAAATTAACTTATAACAAAATAAAATAGAAAAATTCAAATGATATAAAATCTTGTTAAGAAAAAAAAAGTAAATGTTAAATTTCAAAAGAAAATTAAAAGAAGTACCTAATAAGGGCAATACTGTTGTGCCACTTATCGTGTTTATGTCGTGCTCTTCATTCGCTTTGTATTCAAAAATTACATTAAGTCTGACCCATTTAATAAATATGTTAATCTTGTCTATTTAATAATCATATGATATCACGTAACGCTTATATTTTAGCTTGCCATGACCATGTCGGCTTAACCTGTTTTCACATCTCTATTGTCTTGTTACGGTCACACCCACAACTATTTAATATCTAACAACTTTTGTCCTTTAACCTTTATTTGTTCTTTATTAACTATTTGATGTGACCAACTTTTTAATGTCAACAATTCTTGTACTTGGACTTTACTTCCTTTTAAAAAAATTAAAAACAAAATAGCATAGGTTAAATGTCTGGGAGTGACATTAACTAAAGAATATCGAGGAGCAGTAAAGACTTTGTTCTTTAAATTAAATGATCCTTCGCCGGTAGGATGTACGAGTTTTCAAACGACTAGACTAGCGTGTTTGGCGTCACTATTTGAACTGAGAGTTACATTTGGACCATTGGAAAAAAAGAAAATCCATTTCAATTGAAATCTGTTGTTGGAATCATAATTTGTGATTGAAAACAAGTTCAAACTAATTTTTTAACACAAATTTAGGCACTAACTTAAATTGAAAAGCAGGTTAACTATAATTTATGATTCAAATCAATATTTAATTTAAACTTTGTGATTCAAACTATGGATGAACGGCGGGCGGTTTGACGGTTTTTGAACAGGTACGGGTCGGTTTTTTTGTATAACGGGTTGACGATTAACCAACCTGTAGACCGCCCGTGGAATGGCGGGCGGCTTCGGTTTGGGTGCGGGTTGATGCGGGAGGGTGCAGGCAGGTTGAGGCAATTTAGGCCTCTACTATAGCCCAATGTAATTTTTTGGGCTTTAAAAAAAAGTTAAGAAAATTTGAAGAAAATATAAGATGATAATATATGAAACATTCTTAAAACAACTAAGTTCCTACAACAACTTAAGAATATTTTTCCACATAAAATGTAGTAGTGTTTGCATAATCTCAGAGTTCATACAACATGAAAAAGATCTTTGAATTACATGTATATATTCAATTATTCAAATAAACTCAAACATAAATTTAACACAACTTTATATTGTACAAACAATAAAAGCTAGGATCCCCATTTTTGCAACAATTAATCAAGTGTATGAAGACACAAACAATAACCAATGGTCATTAAGATTGCACATAAAGGTAATAAGACATAGAACTCTAAGGACTTAGAGTCGATGTTAAGGCAAGGGGACTGAGGGTAGAAGGCAAATTAGATTGAGGAATTAGTTTTTTTTTTTTTTTTTTAGAAATTTAGGTGGGCGGGTTGGTTTGAACCAGCATTTTAAATTTCAAAACCGGTTCAACCCGCCCATTGGCAGGTTGTTGATGTGGACTCCTTTTTTTCGGGCCGGACGATAGGCGGGTGCGGGGTGGTTTTTGTGCAGCCCTAATTCAAACCAAATTGTCAAACAGGTTATAAATTTAATTAAAATAATATATTTTTTAAATTTAATAGTTAAAAAATAAAAATCGACCAAAAAGTTCTTTTTTTTTTTTTTAAATGAGAGGATATAACCTACCCGATAAGTAAGGCCCACCTATGGATTACATCCTATAAAAAATCTTTTTTATCCATATGGTATAATAACTACTTTGTTTAAAAATTTGATTAAAATTATAAACATTATAACAAATAAGTATTTTATATTATAGTTTTTTTTTTTACTTTTATTATAACATATTAAAATTTTACACTGTTTTTAATTAAAATTAACAACTATTAAATAAGCTACGGATATAATAGTGTACTTTTTTTTATACCGAATCTCACTCTTTTACGAGCAGGGTGAATGCTCTAAAACAAGGGCCCTGACACTTGAAAGTTGCTGCTGCAATTTTGATTTGTCTTCTAGTACAACCGGAACTTAACAAGAGGAAGTGGGAGATCGCGAGCCTGCCGCCGTCATCGCAAAGAAGAAGAAGAGGAAGAGGAAGAGGAAGAGGAAGAGGCACAACAGGTCACAAGGTATTTCTAAGCTAGGCTGCCCTTTTTAACCAAGTTCAGATTTTGGAGTTCATATTTCATTTCATTGACCAAAAATTAAAAAAAAAATGAAAGGCAATGGAAACTAATTCATGTCACTCTTTGTATCTGTGTTCACTAATTGAATCAGATATTTGGCAAGAGTTTGTGGATTTACAAATGGATTTACAATTGGCAAGAGTATGATTTTAAAGAAGACAAAAATAATTTTCAGGCAAAACACAACATGTTGTGTTTTGAGTATTTTTCCTTTTTCAATAAATGTTCAAAGCATATGGGAGGATTTATTTCGCTTTGCTACTCCATCTTTTTGTGCCGTTTGATTCAAGTTCAATGGCCTTTAGTTATACTTAATCTTTAGCTATGGTGATTTGTTTCGGAACAGATGATCCATGATAAAGAGATTTGGGAAATGATGACGTTGAGGCCTCTCCGGCTGAGGCATAGCCACATAAGTAATCTTACTTAAAGTATAACAGGTCGCAAGGAGTCGCAGCTTATTTGATATCTATGGGGTCCTCAGTTAGGCCAAAACCTTTTAATTCGGTCTTTGTGGTGCCTAGAACCTTGATTATTGGATGCTGGTCATGGACTTGACTTATTTTTGTTTGGTTTTAGTTTTAGTAAAATGGGTTCTTGTTAGTTTTGTTGTATAAGATATAGAGCACGTATAGAAAACTATATTGTTCCCACTTAAATTGCTTCTTGTTACACAAGTTAGAAAGCGTTCTTATTCCGTGCAAGCTAGGTAATGGAGGTTACAAACTTGATTGAAGAGTATGGGAAAGTGTGATTTCGCTCTTTCCTTCTTAGCGTTTCTCTCTTATGCGCACACGCGCACACAGCACTGATTCCTTTAGATAGCAATAGATTTACTTCTTTTTCTCTTTCCTTTTTCCTTCTTTCATTCTTTGCTCTATTTGTTTTGGCCCTTTCCTTCTTTCTTGATAGCAATATATTTGCTTCGATACTTTTCATTTTTTCTGCTAGGAAAAAAAAAAAGAACACATTGGCATCAAGACAAATTTGATTTTTCTTTTTGTTGTCTTCAAGATTTTCAGGGTATGGAATTTAGAGAAGTGACGTTGAGAGCATACTATTACATTTCTCAAGTAAGTGCAAAAAGCTTCTTCTATAGAATGCTCTGACTTATGCTTGTCTTTTTGCTGATTCATGTTGAAGAGCTGATTGCCTGAGGAGAGCTTAGTGGCACCACATAAATTTTTTGATAAGAAACATGAAAACATGGAACAAAATATAGAAGACAAGAAGTCCTTGTTTGTTTTTTTTTTTGGATTGAAGGATCTTAGGGTTGAAAAACTTCTTGGCAATTATATTTTACTCTAATTTTCTTCTAGTTGTAGTTCTTAAACTTATAACTTGTAAATTAATCAATCATGCCAGAAGCTCAGTGCATGAACGTTAACGTAGATTTGTCTTCCATTAATAGGATTATGGAGAAAACATGAGTATTGGCGCTTTTTATATCTTGTCAGTTCTGCCTCTCAGATTAAGTTTGTGATTCATTGATTTTTGAGGCTTGTGCAGATTGGAAACTTTGCGCTTCACCTTCTATGGCACACTTTACATTTCATTATCAGCATATTCTGCTTGACGGTTGGCATAGCTTATGTACTTGAAAGCTATCTTATCTCTAGTGGGCTATGGAAGAAGTACAAAGCCTTCAATCCGGGCAAAGTTCAGTACCTGGCCGTTGTTGTAGAAAGTGAAGAAGCTTATCAAATGTCAAGAGTTATCAAGCTTTTATTATGGCTAAAGGCTATTGGCGTGAAGCATATTTGCCTTTATGATGCAGAAGGTGACAATTTAAGCTGTTTAAGCATTGTGATATTGGTGCATAAGATTTAATTATGTGCATGAAAATTCCATTGCTTTGGTTTTTTTATTTTTTTTATTATTATTTTTCCTTTGTGTTTTTGGTTGCTGATATCAAGGAGTGCTGAAGAAATCAAAGGAAGCAATCTTGGAGAAATTGAACAATGTAACAATATTTGAGGTGTTATCATCCCTCCCCTTTGCATTGACTTTTCTTTTTCTGTGTGCTTGGTTGATCACTGTTCATTAGTCAAGCACTTATATCTTTATGTGCTTAAAGATATTCTATCACAAAGAATCTGTTTTGCTTGTATTGGACATCTCACATTGTGCCATCGGGTTAGATTGTCTTTACAGTTCTTTTCTATATATGTAAGATTTCTTTTAAAGCTTACCATATGTCCATATCCAATATCTGCCTTATTAATATGAGGTCAAGTTGGGAGCAACTTCACGAAATTACATTTGGAAATCTCCATGTTTTATATAGCTTTTCTAATATTTGGCTTCTGTCCGATTCATTAACTTGTACATGATTTAGGCTTTTGCAAAGCGCATACAGTGTTGCAATGTTTTCTTATTGATAAAAACGTGTCATTTGTTTCTTGTTATAGGTTTCAATTTAAATTTATTTCACGAGAATGACAACATTTTGACTCAACTTGATGTTTACCATGTACAGGAAGCTGCTGAAAAGGATAAGTTGGTTAGCCAGAACTGTATGACTCTGGAATTTGCTTCATCTCCAGATGGGAAAAAAGCTGTCGTTAAAGCAGCTAACTTACTTTTTGAAAAATATATGAAATTGGCTGATTTGGATGGAGATCAGAGAGAGAGAGTATTTACTGAAGCTCACATATCCAAGGCACTAAAAGCTATTGGTTTGTCCCGATGTTAGTGTGCTCTATGGTTGGTTTTGATTTTCTCATCACATTTGACATTTTTGGTATCTTGTTCTTATGCTGCCAGGATGCAATGGGCCAGAACCTGACCTTTTATTAGTCTATGGACCTGCAAGATGCCACCTAGGCTTCCCTGCTTGGAGAATCCGATATACTGAGATTGTGTGAGTGCTTCTTCACGATTAGTCATAAAACTAGTTGATTATGTTTCCCTTTATACTTCTACTGTGAATATTTTAGCACTTAAGCTATGGATCTATGCAAAGTCTTGGCTCACATAGGCGTCACACTTGTCTAAATGAAGAAAATATATCATATCATCCATCCCCAAAAAAAGCAAACCGCTAATAACTCTCTCTCCTTCTCTCTCTCTCTCTCAACTTCTTCTTCATTTCATAGTTATTTTTCAGTTGTATCTTTATAAGGAATGCTTTTTCAGGTGTCTCTTTAAAAGGAATTTAGCCTTTGAAGAACAGGCACACGCATAATTGCTACTTTTTGTTGGCATAAGAAAGGACCACAAAGTTGTTGTAATTGTTGTTGTTGTTGTTGTGTGTGTGCCTTTTTATCTTTTATTTTTTTATTTTTTTTTTCAGGTGTGTCTCTATAGTCAGATTCATTTTACACATTTCATACGTTGGTCAACTATCTTGAATGAGGCGAAAGACAGACAATAACCAATCTTTTTCAACATTTCAAATTTCATACCTTCTCTCCTTAATTTATTGCTTTGTAATTTAGATACTGCATTTTGATTTTTCAGAAACTCACCTCAGTCCTTTGTGGCCTGGGCATTCTTATGTTGAAACACTTAGATGTCCCGTTTTCATCTCTTTGACCGAGTTGCGTATTTTGTTTCACAGACACATGGGATCATTGGCATACCTGAGATATGGCTCCCTAGTTAAGGCCATTTATAAGTTCACCATGGTGCGCCAAAACTATGGTAAGTGCTTCCCCATTTAAATATATAATTAGATCTCTTATTATGATATGAAAGTGAGTTATTGAGTTTATAATAACCCTAACAAGTTTGCAAGTTTGTTTAGTCTTTTTGGAACTAGTTAAAATTAATTTTAAATTTATCATTCCATTTTTCTTTGTGCTTCCCTATAGGTTTGACTTTTATTTGTACATTTCTTTTCTCTCCTTTCACTCGTGGAGGACTTTCTTTTTTTTTTTTTTGTTTTTTTGTTTTGTTTTTTGTTTTTTGTTTTGTTTTGTTTTTGTTTTTTTTTGCAAAATTATCATTCTTCTTTCTGTTTTCTTAAAAAGTTTGGTGCTCCAGCATGAATTGTTTTACGCTGGTGAATCATATTAACTTTTTTATTAACTGTCACACCAAAGTATGAACTGAAAAACAAAATTGGGCTTGAAAAGTTCCATCGATGCTTGTTTGAACTTATGCGTTCTCTTCTCCTTTCAAACAGGTAAATGATTCATGAGCTGGGACATGATCACTTGGGAGAACTCGTGCAAAGAGATGCGTGTCACTGGAAAGGTCTTGGTTTCACAGTTTGCTGTATCTGTACATATCCTTCTATTGCAACCTCAACTATTATTACCAAAAAAAAAAAATAAAAATAGAAATAAAAAAAACCTCAACCATGTTGGCAGATTTTTCAAACTAGCCTGACAAGTTAGAAATGTAAAATCTCATTGTCGAACAAGTGGCTCCTTTTTAGAGGGAAAAGGCGGCAAAGAGAAATTAGAATTCAGACTTCACTATTGTTGTTGTGGATTGGCACGTAAATTGAATGAATAAACTTATTAAATTGCTAGAACTCGTTTAGCACATTTTGCATGCTAGTTTACATCTTTTACAGCTGGGGTTTCCGTCTTTACCGATTTAGAATATGTGACTATATGGTCCAATATGTCATACATAAATACACACACACACACACACATATAAGAGAATGCCAAGTGTAATTACACAAAGTACCTTGTTGGCAACGTTGGCATGTTCAACACTAGACTCTTATTTGATATTTACAAGATAGAAGACCACCTTCATAACTGGTGTGATCTTTCTACATGATATTTGCTAGACGTCAAACAAGGAAAAGCAGAAACATATACATTGATTACATTATTATTAGAACTCCATGATGGAGCTTTATTACAGAAACAACGACATACTAGGGACCTAGGCCTGTGCGGTTGCTGCTGTCGGAGACGGAATCCAAACAAGGTGATTTTTGGGTAGGAAATGGCACACGGGGGAGGAGACACCTGGCTTCACTCCGAGCAAGCTAAACAAAACGTGGTTAGGATCCCAATCAGAAGTGTCCATGTGACAAGCAGCCATTGCTTCTACATCATCTCCGCTCTCACCCCGTAGTGGAACCTGGAAAACCTTGGTCTCTGTCCCGAAGAAGTGGCAAAAGAAAACTGCATAAGGATAAGGCTCGGGATGGCAAAACACCATCTTGGGGGCTAAAACTTGTTTGGGGCTTTCCGAGACGGTGTAGTTCTGTGTGAGAGCAGTTGCCAATGTCGGGTGAGTAGTTGATAGTAGATTGAAGTTGACCTGTGAACCGATGATGCTGTGAGCAAATTCGACCATTGACTCTAAAGAGGTGGCACATAACTTGATCTCTCCATTGATGGGTTTGAGTTCACATTCTCGGAGTGTTTGTTCCATCTCCTTGGCTTCAGGAGAGCCTTGTGGGATTGAGAAGAGCTGGAGAAGGTTGGGGAGTTGCGACATTGAGAAAGGAATGGATTCGGCTACTTCTCTAGGCAAGAAGCGGGAAGAAGGCTCTTTGATTGGGAAGTATAGGGGCATGATCTTCCCTGCATGCAGATCATCCGGTGTGAAAAAACCAATTTTGAATGCTTCAGTATGATCCATGCCAGTTGAGGGTTGTGTGTGCATATGATTTGCATGTCCCATCATGTGATTGTGCCCTGCATGCATATGCCTCTTGCACTTGGACCTTGGATCTTGTGACTCTCCATTCCCAAAGAATGGTGACCGTTCATTGGTCTCCTTGGAATCTCCATATGCAGAGATGTAGAGATGCTCCTTTTTTTCTTTGGCGTCGTTGTACCCTGTGATGTGAGGATGTTGATCTGCTTTGGTGTTCCCATACCCAGTTATATCGGGATGGCGGTTGTTTTCTTTGGTGTCTCTATAAGCAGTTATGTAGGGTTGGTTTGTTTCTTTGGGGTCATTGTACCCTGTGATGTGAGGATGTTCTGCTTTGGGGTTCCTATACGCAGTTATATAGGCATGGTGGTTGTTTTCTTTGGCATCTCCATAAGCAGTTATGTAGGGTTGGTTTGTTTCTTTGGGGTTGTTGTACCCTGTGATGAAAGGATGTTTTGCTTTGGGGTTCCCATACCTGGTTATATAGGGACGATGGTTGGTTTCTTTGGCCTCTCCATAAGCAGTTATGTAGGGTTTGTTTGTTTCTTTGGTGCCTTCATAACTAGTTATGTAGGGTCGGTTTTTCTCTTCGGCATCCCTATAACCAGTTATGTAGGGTGGTTTTGTTTCTCTAGGACCCCCATAAGTAGTCATATAGGGTAGGTTTGTTTCTTCATCACCATAACTAGTTATGTAAGGCCGGTTGGTTTCCTTCTCTCCCCTATAACTAGTTATGTAGGGATGGTCTGTTTCTCCGGTGCGCCCATAACTAGTTATGTAAGGCTGGTTTGTTTCCTTCTCTCCCCTATAACTAGTTACATAGGGTTGGTTGGTTTCTTTGGCACCCTTGTAACTAGGTATGTAAGGCTGGTTTATTTCCTTTTCTCCCCCATAACTAGTTACGTATGGTTGGTTTGTTTCTTTAGAGCCTCCATAACTAGTTATGTAGGGTGGCTTCGTTTCCTTCCCCCCGCCATAACTAGTTACGTAGGGTTGGTTCGTCTCTTTGACACCCCTATACTGAGCCACATAAGTCGGATTCTCTTTGTGAGCATTTTCTACTTCTACCTCTTTCTCACCATCTCGAGTGTTGGTTCCATACGTTGTTGCATAAACTTGATCAGGTGTCTCTGAGTCTTGCTTGATTGTATTTCTCACTCCGCTGGTACAACCCTACATTTGAAATTTAGATCGATTAATATAGGGCAACTTCGCTTCACATCTATGTGTAAGTACAATCTTCAAATGTGTACGTGAAAATAGATGAATTTCATCAGTTTGGTAATTATACGAATCTCTTTTTGCTTTTGGTTCTCTGAAAAACATACAACAAGCGCTTTGTGCACGGTGCACGTGCATATGTTACATAATCTAAATTTTTTGTAAAAATTTATGGTTGTTTTTTATTGATTTATTAAAAGATGTACTTGAGAGAGTTTGTTAAAAAAATAGATAAAAACATTTATGAAAAGTAATTATTTTGGTGGGGCAATGAGGGAAAATACTTATATCGAGCACGTTTCAGGAGAAATAAAAAAATTGTATGGGAAAAGGACAAGAATGAAAAGAAAAAAAAAAGGAGAAATACCAAAAGAAGAGAGACAAAAAAGAGAAAAGATGAAAAGTAAAAAAAAAAAAAAAAAAAGAGTAGTAGAAGAAGAAAAGGATGAAAACAGACGAAGCAAGGAAAAGACCGAAACATTTTAGCGTTTCTTTTGGGACAAACATGGAGAATTCTCCTTTATACATATGTAAAAAATAATAAGATTCAAATAGAGACAAATTAGAAATGGAAAAAACAATTTAAGAAACAGGTTGTGAAAATAGACAAAACATTAGGGGTAAAGCAACAAAAAAAATAGTAAAAAAGTGAGAAGAAAAAAAGAGTTTTTATAAACATACTCGTTTAAGATTTACTTTTTATAAATTTCACATATATTTATTTGTGATATAACTTTATATGTAATATAAATGATAGTATGATATAAATAAACGCAACTTTTAAAAGTGTGGTATAATATGTAAGTTTTTAAAGAAAAAAAAAAGACCCAAAGATGTAAGATGAAAAGAAAGGAGGACTAAAAAAGCAACGAGCTCCTTAAAAAAAAAAGAAGAAAAAGAAAAAGCAAAGAGGAACCCTGTTTCGTTTTTTAGGAATCCAGTTACAAACGAGTTGTCTTTTATATATATATATATATGTATACTAAATATACATATAATAATTGTATTTGGGATGATTCAGAAAAAACAAGTTGAGAACGAGATATTCATTAAAAAAATATTTATGAGAATCAAATTTGAAAAAAGGCGAAAAGGCAACAAAAAGGGGGAAGGACAAAAATAAGAGAGAGAAACAAAAGGAAAAAAGCAAGAGAGACAGAGAGAGAGAGAGAGAGAGAGAGAGAGGAGAGTGCTTGAAACGGGGAAAAAAAAAGAAAGAAGCTTAAAACAATTCCACGTTTCAAGCGTTTAGGGATAATATATGGGAAATGAATTCTCTCTTAGTAGATAGGTTAAAGATAATTTTTCTAGTTCTGCAAAAGTTTCATAATAGTACTTAAAACTTTTCCCCTTAAAAAATTCTTGGCAATAATACTTGCGAGACTCATCAGGAGAGTAGCCAAATGACATTAAAAAAGGACCATTTAAAAAAGGACCCTTTCTTAATTATAAATCATAGGACATTTTTAAGGTGTCTGGCAAACTGATGCAAAAAATAAGTTCAAATCCTATAACATGTGAAAGATTTATATCGTAATATGTTTTTTGCTTTATACTAAATATGTAGGAGCTTATACTATAAATAATTTAACTTATGTGTTCGGACCGGTTTGCCAAACACACCTCATCATCATTGTTATTATATGATTAATTACTTTCTATCTTGAATATGAATAGGTTATTAAATTACTTTTTGGTATAAACTTGATTATCCACGCAGGTTATTTATCTTTTTTTTGAAAAAAGCCTGATTTTAAATAGATTCATAAAATTTTATTTGTTGCTAGTTTATTTTTGTCCTTAAAAGCAGGAGGCATGTTTTGAAGTTGTTAATATTTTGCCCAAAAAAATAGGACAGAGCTTAATATTTTAGTTATTTCAACTTTATTCGTATTTGATGAATTTAAATGTATTGAACTTTTTTATGAAATAACGGACTTTTAGTAGACTTTTTTTAGCAAAATGGTGGGAAAGGGCTTTCACCCATTGAATAGCTTAATTTTTTAACATAATTTAATTGAAGGACTAGATTTGAGATTTTTAAAGAGTTAAGGGTCTAAGTTAGAACATTTTCCAACAAATGGACTAAATCTAAATAGAAAAGAAAGTTTAGAGACGTCTCATAATTTTAACACCAATTGTAAAAAAAAAAAAACAAAAAACAAAGAGAGTAAGCTTGCATACTACATGCATGCCCATAAGATTATGATAAGCTATATATGCATGTCTATAAGTAGACATAGTAAATCATAGAAAACAAATAAGTTGATAGTATATTGTTAAAAAAGAAATTGCTTTACCATCAACAGCACAAGACACAAGAAGCGGATTCGAGACTTGAATGGTAGAGCCATCTTCTTCCCTTGATCTGTTATGTTTGATCATTGAGCGATGGGGTTTATGCTTTTATAAGCGCTAATAATCCTCCAATTGGGTAATAATTTAGCACATAAACCCAAATTAATTAATTCAATATATTAAAATAACATTGGAACTCATCAGCTTTTGCCCGCTTAATTAAGCAACTAATCTTGATTAGTTCATTTCAATATCAATGAGATAACATATAGTTAGAGTAAATTGCAATTCGTTGACTCCTTTTTTTCTCCCAAAAAAAAAAAATTTGTTAAGACGTCTTCAATAGGATCAGGTCTTTGAATAATATTATCACATGCATTATCCCTTGGCAAATTATCACATAATTATTTAACATTTATAAACTCATTATGTATATGACACCAAGTAGTTACTACCTACTATATCATTTGCTCCATTATTAACTGCTGAATTAGTGCTGACTTGATCCGCACGCGACGGTGATGCATATTGTAGGAATTAATGATCTTAATATAATAGTGTAGTTTGAAAATTAGGAAACACTTAAATAAGCAATCCTATTTAATCTCATGAGGTTATAATCTCACTATTAATAAAATAGAAGGACCCAGTCTAAAAAATATACTACATACACAGATTAATGCCTATAATTTTATAAGTAGCGGGATCATAACCCAATAAGTATGAAAATAATTTTTCTTGAAAAATATATTACATGCCAAACATGCTAGCGATTTAATTTGAATCCATGTGTTCAAATGGCCAAAACGTATATATCAAACGCCGCCTTAATAATTAGACACAATCATGTTTCATGCTATACTTGACACGATATTTTTTAGGAATATCATACCATGTCAATATGTGTCCCAACATACCAGTACATGCAGTTAATTAGTTGTGCTAGTCCATTAAAGTCTATATTAGTCCATCAAAATTAAGAAAAATCGATTTCTATGTTTATTTTTTTAATATTTACTTTTAAGAAAATGACTCACTAGGTGTTTGGAAGGGTGGTGGGAACTGTAGTTCCCACCACTTTTTTAGTTATAAACAATGTAAAGCTCTCACATGTTACAGTAACAATAATAAAAAATTGCTACATTGTAAAGCTCTTACATGCTACAGTAAAAGTGGTTCTAACCAATGGTTCCCACCACTCTTCCAAACACCCTATCAAATACAAATGAGAAATATAGGAATAATTTTTCAAAAGAATAACTCAAATGATTAATTTTTTTACACTAATAATCACGCTTCAAAACATCATGTGTATATAAATGTTCATTTTATTTTAAAGTTGCTCTGTTCCTTTACAGTAATCGACAAGAAAGAAATTCTGACCGCATATAAATAACAAATTTTTTATGTATTCATATCACTATATTTTTGTAAATTAAATAAAAATGCATATAATTTTCATGCGAAACAAGTTGAGAAATTGCAATGCATACCCTTTTTAAAGTTCACTGTAAGCCTTTGATGGAGCAGGAAATTTATTTTAGGGGAGGCAAAAATGAAGACAAAAATTTGGGCTAATATAGAATGTGAAAATGATTTTAAAACTATGTTGATCATAAGAGGCTGAACCTCAAAGCAAAACTACAATGAAAGAGTGTACGATTTGCATTCACACTGCAGATGTATGCTGCTTATTCCATCTGCTACGCCTGATCCAAGGTAGGATTAAATAATACACTGACCTTATCATTTTATTAATTAAGCAATATATAGGGGAAACTGCACCTAGAGTATGTATGAAGCAACCGTTGATTTACGAAAAACAATAAATGCGATCCTACCTTGGGGTGCTCCACATTTTCAAATAATTAATTGATGAATTCAAAAAATACGATCCATTCTGTTTGGGGATCTTCCACCAGTCAGTAGGATTGCACCCCATGTCTTGATATCACCTACAGCCGAGTCGAAGAACGGATACCTTGACTAGATGACTGCGGCCACCAGAGAACAACATGTTGAAGAACTAGAACGATGGACGCCTCAGGATAGGCATGTCGAGGTGTTAGGATGACCTCCTAGACGTGTCATAATGTTGGCACGATCTCTTGAAACATGACTCGTGTCATGGTGTCAGGGCGACCTCTTAAAACAAGATGTGTATTGCAGTGTTAGGGCAATCAATGTGAGGACAACATGTATTTGAATCCTCATGTAATAGGCGATTGGGACATGCACGTATGTTATGACCCTATAAATAATGATTAAAAAAAGGATAATTAGAGGCCTTTTTGGGCCTTTTTCAAGAAGGGCAAGTACGAGGAAAACATTAAGCCCAAGAAAAAATGTGACTTGTCTTAGGGAGATGATTGGGTAAATCAATTATAAATAAAACAGGATGTTTTTATTTCAAGGATCCTTTCTTTTACTACTATTATTATTACTCTGCTAAATTCTCTCTACAGTTGTTTACTTGACTTGAATGTCGGAGTGTCTTGTATAGGTCAACCCCTAAAGTCTCCAAACGAAGGAGCATCTAAAGAACGAACAACGGAGAGCAGCGGAGCAAGAAGTAGAGCATTGTTGTTCGGAAAGCAACTCTGGCATTTTAATTTGGAAAGTAGCTGAAAACTGACGATAGACAAAATTATCTTGGTTTATATTTTATAGAGAGCGTTCAAGTGCAGCATCAGTTGCAAATTGTAAGAAAACAATAACCAATCCAAACTGATCGTCTCGCTATATATGTGGAATAAATATTGAATGACTAAATCGAAAATTTATTAAAAGTTAGGGAAAATGATCCTTATGAAAATTTAAAAATTGAGCCATGAAGTTCTAAAAATAAATCACGTTTGCTTTAGAAGCTTCAAAGTCATCAAAATAAATAAATAGAAATTCACAATCTAATCGAACGACAAAATTAAATACCTAATATGAAAATCTGATTTAAAGCTCAAAATTTCAGCAAAACAAATCTTATCAAAACTTAAACATTCATCAATACAAAATATAACGTTTGTAAACACTTGGAATCAAGCTCCTATGACAGTATCATCCGGCATATCATCTAATACACGAAGCACATTCCCATAGGCTAAGAGTTACAAATTTGAATAAAATATAATAGAATACTAGGATTTCTAATATATCCGTTTGTAAAATATACTTGCGTGATCTAATTGTTTTTAAATACTTAAACGTGAAGAAGAACAATAGTGGGGTATGTTTGACACACCGTATTATATTGTCTTACATTACATTGCATTGTATTTTATTGTATTAGTATTATATAAGGCATTGTTTGGTTTTGCACCATATTAACAAGTTGTATTACACTATACAATTTTCATTTACCACCATATTGTATTATATTAGTATTTAAACTTTAAATATAGTAAATTTGAGACATGTTTCAGGGTTGAAATTTAGGACCAGGTCAGGGAGGGATCGGGATTCAAGTCTAGGATTAGGGTTAGGATTCGAGACTAGGGTCGGGGTCAGGATTTGGGATTGGGGTGGGGTTTTAGACAGGGGTTGGGGTTAGGATTCGGGATTTGGTTAGGATTCAGGATCGAGGTCGAGTTTGGGATTCTGGACTAGGGTCGTAATTGAGATTTCAAACCGAGATCGGGATTTAGGATTCAAGACCTGAGTCAGGATTTGCAATTCGGATCGGGGTTTACAATTGCGGGTCGGGGTTGAAGTCAAAATAAGAAATTGGGGTCGGGGTTGGGATTTAGGACCTGGGCTAAGGTTGCGATTTGAGACTAGGGTGAGGACGAGATTCGAGATCGAGGTCATGATTCATAACCAAGGTTGGGTTTGCAATTTGAGATCAAAGTCGGGATTCGGGACCAAGGTAGGTGTCAGGATTCGGGATTAGGGCCGAGCTCGAGATTCCAAATTGTGTTTGGGATCATGATTTGAGACTGGGGTTAGGGACGAGATTCAGGACTAGGTTTGGGGTAATGATTTGGGACCAAGAATGAGGACAGGAATTGGGACCAAAGTCGTAGTTGGGATTCAGGATTGGGGTCACGATTAGGGACTAGGTTCGGGGTCATAATTTACAACTAGGGTTACAGTCAAGATTCAGGACCAAATTTGGGATCAGGATTCAAGACTGGTTCAAGGTTTAGGACCATGATCGGGGTCGGGATTCAAGACAAGAGTCAAGGTAGGGTTGGGATTGGTACCAGGGTTAGGGTCAAAATTCAGGATTGGCGTCAAGGTCATAGACGAGATTCGGCACTAGGGTCAGGGTCGAGATTCGAGACCAAGGTGTCAGGGTTAGCATTCAAGTTTGCAACTGGGGTTGGGATCAGGATTTAGGACCAAGATCAGGGATAGGATTTAAGACAACGTCAAGGTCAGGGTCAAGATTCGTGACAAGAAAGTCGGTGATGGGATTAAGGATCAAGGTCGAGGTCGAGATTTAAGACAAGAGTCAGGTTCAGGATTTGAAAATAGCATAAGGATTCGGATCTAGGGTTAGAGTTAGGACTTGAGACCAAGGTTGGAGTCAGGATTCGAGACTGGAGTATGAGTCGAGATTCAGGGTCGGTGTTGGGGTCGGGATTCAAGTCCAAGGTAGGGGTAGGGATTTGGGGTCTGAGTTAGGATTTAAAACCCAAGTTGGGATCAGGATTCTTGATTTGACCTTGACCCTGATCCCGAATCTTGATCATGACCCCAAAACCTAATATTGACTCTGACTGCAGTCCCGACTCCCAGACCCGACCACGGTTTTGAATCTCCCTAAGCCCATATCTTGACCCTGACTACGGTCCCATATCCCAACCCCAACCCCAGTCTAGAATCCTAAACCCAACACCGATCCCTAATCTTGACCCCGACCATGGTCCTAAATCTTGGCCTCGATATCGGTCTCAAATCTCGATTCCGACACTAGTCCCGAATCCCATCCTTGACCTCGGTCCCGAATCTCAACCTTGACCTTGGTTTTGAATTCTAACCCCAACCTTAGTCCCAAATCCCAACCCCAATCCTAGACTTGAATCTCGACCCCTATCCTCATTCTCGACTCCAACCCTAGTCCCAAATCCTGAACTCAACCCTGGTGCCAAATCTCAACTTTAACTCCATTCCAGAATCCTAACCCTGACCTTAATCTCGAATCTCAACCTTAACCCTAGTCCCGAATCTTGACCCTGACCCTACTCCTAAATTTTGGCCTCAACCATGATCTCAGATCTAAACCCCAACCCCAATCCTAGTCCCGAATCTTGACCCCAACCTTAGACTTGAATTTTGAACCCTGACCCCTCGATCCCATATCTTGACTATGACTTTGGTCCCAAGTCCTAGCTTCGACCCTGATTCGGCTCTCGAATCCCGACCTTAGTCTCGAATCTTAACTTTAACCTTGGTCTTAACCTTGACCCTGGTCCTGAATCTTGACCCCGATCTCGACCACAAATCCTAACTCCAACCTTGGTCTCGTATCTTGACCTTGACTTCAATGTAGAATCTTGGCCTCGACCCTGGTGTCAAATCTCATTCTATGACTTTAACTTTTATATCAATTGTTGATATATTTTATATATTTGATTGGTTTATTAATATGCACTTTTGGTTTAAATTATATGATATGGTCAAATACGGAGGTTTTGGGTCATATTTGATATCACAGTCTGTATTGTATTAATTTTTGATTTTGTATTAAATAATACAATACATGAATGTCATCAAATATTGTATTGTTCTTAAATAATACAATACAAAGTGCTAATACGGCGTATCAAACGTGACCTTATATAAATACGGCATTTTGTAATGGGTGAATCATATTTGCTTGTCATATTGTTAATGGTAAAACATTAATAGGCGTAATTTAAAGTTTTCGCCTAAGGTCTCTAATCTTCTTAAGCCAGCCTTGACTATCAGTGTTTATAGATTATGAATCATGAGCAGCTAACTGGATTGGGAAACTTTACTATCTTGATGTCAATGTTTAGTAAGTAGACAATTATTTACCTTTCTATTTTAATATTGTTACTATATTAAAATCTCCATGGTTTGTAGATATATTTACAAAAAACTTCTAGCTTACATATGCGTTTACTTATCAGGAATTCAACATTAAGAAAGAGAATTAAATTTCAAATTTTAAATTCTATTGTTTACTTTTGTATTCAAGAATTAAAGGAGGCGGATCTCACCTATAAATAAGAAATTAAGTTCCTTAGTATGAGGAACTTATTTCTCACCTCTCACCTATAGAATTTAATTCCTTATCCTAAAAATAGGAACCAACAAACTTATTTTCTAAATGTACTCCTACTTTAAGTTAGTTATTTACTTCACATAGGGTAACTTTGTAACTACATTTATTTTATTCTAATTCCTTCAAGTTCTTTAGCAAAGTAAACAAAATTATAGAAACTTTCCCATGTAACTTAATTCCCTGATAGATTAGTAATCACTAATGGAATTTTGAAACTTAATTACGTCGAACTTAATTTCTTTTTTACTTGGAATTTATTTCCTATTATTACAAATTAGTTTATCCTACACAAACACAGAAGCATTATCTAACCATAACAATGTGTATGTATCCTTCTTGAATACTACTCATAAATATGTATGATGTCTATATGAATACCCGTGATAATTGTCTCGGGTATTCCCCTCAAATCCTCGTAGGTATATCTATTGGTGATATGCATATGAATACCTAAAGAAAAGGATTGATCACTCTTATGTGCTCTTATATCAATTTGGAAATAACATTGCAGTAATTTAGTCGTCAAAATTATTAAGAAATAACTCTTTTTTTTTTTTTTAAAGGAACTTTAATCGAAATTTTTGGCAACTAATGCCTGATTTTTCTCAAAACGAACACTCAAAGCCGTACAAGAAAGAGCTTACAAAAAATATTGGGCATGTCATCACTGCATGGCATGCCTCATAAAACAATTCTTCTAAACTATCAATTCCTTCTAATGTGTCAAGAGTCTAGTAATCGTTTTCAACTGCAACACAACGAAATGTGAAGATTTCTGCTTCCGTTCAAATGAAAGGATAGGAAGCACAGACTTCAGTTTGTCCTGTATCGATCAGATAATAAAGTGGAATATATCTCTGCGCCAAATCAAGACACTAAGCGTCCACTTTTGGTTTCTGAAAAAAAAAAAAAAAAAAATCGGGAACTGATCTGTCTCAAAGTCAGGGAGTGTTGCTCCACAATCTCGCTAAGTAATATGTATTTTGTTAGTTGGAATGCAGGCGAATTAGGAAATCCAAGGGCAATTAGTCATCTTCAGTTATTAGTTAAGCAACGCAGTCCATCTGTTTTATTTTTAATGGAGACTCGTTTCCCCACTGGATCATTATCTAAATTTTGTAATTTGCTTCATTTTGAGTCTGGTCTTCAGTCCCTAGAGTTGGTTTAGATGGTGGTTTTTTGTTATTATGGAAAAGTCATGTCAATGTATGTTCTTTGTCTTTCTCTATTAATCATATAGACTCTATTTATCTTGATTCTTCCACTTGTTGGCATTTCTCTGCAACTTATGGCTCAACAGAAGCATCAAATAAACGTCACACTTGGACCCTAATTGATAAACTCAAAGATGTTTCTCCTTCCTTGTCATTGATAGTAATGGGAAATCTTAGGGCATGTTTGGTATATCGTATTGTATTGTATTATATTTCATTGTATTGTATTGTATTGTATTGTGTTGTATTAGTTTTTGGTTTTGCATCGTATTAACATGTTATGTTACACTATACAATGTTTGTTTACAACCATATTGTATTGTGTTAGTATTTAAACTTTAACTATAGTGAATTTGGTTCATGGATCTAGTGTCGAACTGCACAACTAGGTTAGGGTCGGGATTCCAGACCAGGATTAGAGTTGAGATTCGGGACCGAGATTAAGGTTGGAGTCAAAATTTAGGACTAAGATCAGGATCAGGCTTAGGGACGAGATTCATGATTCGGGGTTAGAGTTAGGATTTGGGGTCGGGGTTAGGGTCTAGATTTAGGACCAGAGTTGGGGTCAGGATTCAGACCTAGGGTTGGGATTTAGGACTAGGGTCAAGGTCAGGATTTGGAGTCAGGATTCAAGACTAAGGTCGAGATTTGGGACCGGGGTCAGGATTCGAGGTAGGGGTTAATATTTAGGACCAGGGTTGGAGTCAAGATTCGGGCCTGGGTTTGGGGTCAGTATTCTAGGTCAGATTTGGGATTGGGTGTGATGTCGAAGTTGAAAATTTAGGACCAATGTTAGGGTTGGGATTTGGGATTAGGGTTGGGTTAGAATTTAGGGTCAGGATTCGAGACCGAGGTAGAGGTTAGGATTCAAAACCGAGGTCAAGATTAGGGACTAGGGTCAGGGTCAGGATCAGGATTTAGGATTGGGGTTAGATCAGGGTCGGGGTCATAATTGGTGATTTGGGGTCAAGGTCAAGATTCAAGGTCGAAGTTTGGGGTCAGGATTTGGGACCAAAGTCGGGGTTAGGATTCGAGCTTGAGGTTCTAGGATCCGAGTCGGGATTTAGGACTGGGGTCAGCATAAAGTTTGAGACCGAGGTAGAAATTCAAGACTAGGGTCGAGATTGGGATATAGACTAAGGTCGGAGTTGAGATTTGGGGTCATGATTAGGACTGGGATTTGGGGTTGAGATTTGAGATTGGGGTTAGGGTTCAGATTTAAGACTATGGTGGGGATTCGGGTTCAGGGTTAAGATTCGGGACTAGAGTTGGGGTTGAGATGCGAGACTTTAGTCGAGGTTGGGATTCGGGTTAGTATTTGGAACTGAGGTCAAGGTAGTCAAGATCGAGACTGAGACCGAGGTTGGGATTTAGGATTGGAGTTGGGATTAAAGATTGAGATAGGAGTCGAGATTTGGGACCGAGGTCAAGGTGAGGATTTGGGACCTAGGTTGGGTTCAAGATACAAGATAAGGGTCAGGGTCCAAATTCGAGACTAGGGTCAAGATCAAAGTCGAGGCTAGGATTCACGATTCAGGGTCAAAGTCAAGATTTGGGTTCGAGGTTGGGATCTTGATTTATGACCAAGGTTTGGGTTAAGATTCAGACTCGGGGTAAGGGTCAAAATTTGAGGTTAGATTTGGGATTAGAGTAGGGGTCAGAATTTAGGACCGGGTTCAGGGTTAGGATTCAAGACCAACATCGATTGGGGCCGAGGTTGGGGTTGAGGCTGAGATTTAGGACCGTGGTTAGGATTAGAGTTAGAGTCTGGATTTGGGACTAGGGTCGGAGTTAGGATTTAGGCTCAAGGTTGGCGTTAGGATTCTAGGTTGGATTCAAGACTAGGGTTGGGGTCGGGGTCGCGGTCGGGGTTAGGGACAGGGTTGGGATTTAGGACCTAGGTTAGGGTTGGGATTCGGCCTAAGGTCGGGGTTAGGATTCGAGACCGAAATCAAGATTTGAGACCAAGGTTAGGGTTGGGGTCAAGATTTAGGTCTAGGGTCAGGTTGGGAATTGAGATTAAGGTGACAGTTGAGATTTGAGACTAGGGTCAAGGTTGAGATTCGTGATTCAGGGTTAGGTTGGGATTTTGGGTCAGGGTTGGGGTCGGGATTTGGGACCATGGTTAGGCTCAAGATTCGAGCCCAAGGTTGGGGTCGGGATTTTAGGTCGGATTCAAGACTAGGGTTAGGGTAGGTATTTGGGACTGGGGTCAAGGTTTGGCTTTAGGTTCGGCGTCCTGATCCCATATTTTGACCCTGATCCTGAATCTCAACCCTAGTCTTGGGATTCTAAAACTTTAAATTCTATATCAATTTTTAATATCTTTTACTATTTTATTGGTTTATCAATACACACTTTTATTTTGAATTATATAATAGATCTAATATAGAGGTTTTTGGTTGTGTTTGATATCACGCTTGTATTGTATTAATTTTTGATTTCGTATTAAATAATACAAATCATGGATGTAGTTAAACATTGTATTATTTTTAAATAATACAATACGGAGTGCTAATACGGTGTATCAAACATACCCTTAATGAAATACTATTTATAGACAATAAAATTAGAGGATCAATAAGTACATGAATGACTTCAGATACCGCCTTCAAAATTATGATTTAATACCCTTGGATATTGTTGGAAATCGTTTCACTTGGGATAAACGTAGCCCTTCTAAAAAAAAAATCAAGGAAAGGATAAATTGGTGCTTTGTTAATTCTAAATGGAGTTCTTTATATCCTAATGCTATGATACAAAATCTAGATTTCTTTATATCTGATCACAGAGGTTTTAAGTTATTGGCCTCATTTGGTAGTGTTTTTATTTTGGTTTTTGTTTTGGAAAAATTGGAAATGAAAATATTTTGAGGAATGTGTTGGGATTATTGAAATTGTATTTGATTGTATATGATAGCATTTTTTTAAATTTAATAAAAAAAATTAATGTAAATATAACTAAATTTAAGTTTAAATACTGAACTAAAAACATTAATTATTAAAATATTAATACTTTTTTATTTGTATTAACAAAACGAAGTATTGAAAAAAAAAAAAAAAAAAGAAACAGTGGGTTGAGGAATCTCTTCCTCTGCTCTAGTGGTCTTCCTCTACCCCAATGGGCTATTGATGAGGGCGATGACGATGGCCGACCTAGCCCCACCTCGACAAACAAAGCCCCTACCTTGTCTCCTCTCTTTTTCTCTCTCTCTCGTGACAGACAACCCCTACCCTTGATAACCACCATTGACGGCCCTTTGGCCACCTTCTTCTACTTCGATGGTCTTCCTCTATTCTGTTGGGCTGTGGATGCCCACGACAATGATGGTCGACTTAGCCCTACTTCGACGGACATAGCCTTTACCTTGTCACCTCTCTCTCTCTCACAATGAACAGCCCCTACCCTCGACGACCACCATCGATAGCCCTCAGCCATCCTCGACGATGTTCCTCAACGGCCCCAATCTCCTACCTTCTCTCTCGCTCTCTTTCTCTCTCACTAAATGTGTCTCACAGTAGTCGACACGCGAGGTTAAGGGTGATGAGTGTCGCCGTGAGGAGGCGGGGCGAGCTCGCTAGGAGGAGGGCCTAGGTTGGAGATCTTGCCTGCAATGGGTGGTCGTAGGGATGGTGGTGGCTTTGGAGGTGCTAGTAGCTAGGAGGAGGGGCGGCGAGGTCACTAGGAGGAGCGGCTAAGTTAGTGGTCTCACTGGCGAGTGGTGTCGTGTGTCTTTAGTTTGAGTTTTTCTTCGAGGAGAGTGGTTTGAGTTTGGAAGAAAAAATTGAAAACAAGTTTTTTTTTTTTTTTTTGGGTGGGGTTTGGTGTTTTTAAAATTATTTTTGAACTATTTTGGACTAAAATTTTAACCAAACACATTTTGATGACCATTACCATTTTTTGTGTTTTCGAAAATAAGAAAACACTTCTCAACCCTTAGAATTGAATTGGATCTATGACGATGACATAATTACAACAGAGGGCCGTATTGGTTATGAAATGTCACTGGAAGCCCTTAACCACACCTAAATATTGAAGAATTTTATCTAAAAAATTATGGAGGTGTCAAGATTTCAAGTTAGCTTTCATCACTCACAAATCTAGTGAATTTGTCACTAGATTTAGTGTCATTCAATCAATTACACCATCTTAAAAAAAAATTAAGACCACAAAACATGCCATGTATGGACTACATTAATGGCGGGGACAGTTTGTTGCTTTCATCAGAAATGACAACGATAATACCGCCGTCTCAACGAGAACTCAGTTTGATAGATTTGGCAGAGCTAAAAGGATGGTGGAGAGAGGTAGAACGTGGGAAATTGTTGCCTTGTTTTCCTATTTCTCTTTCTCAATTAATAGTGAGGGATTGTCCTCAGCTGAGTTGCATGCTGTAACCACATTTAGAAGAATTTCTAGTAGTGGAGAACACAAGGTTGAAGCCATTCCAACAGACAATAGAGTGCTACAAGGGAATCCCAGCAACAACGACGTTGTCATCATCTAATAATGATTCCTTCTTGTCTCCTCTCTTGAAATTGACTTCTTTATATATTAAGAGAATTGGGGAGGATCTACATTATCTTCCAGATTGGTTCGAGAGCCTTTCTTCTCTCAGAAAGCCGGGAGATTTGGAGAGATCGGAGTCTGGGTATTCAACATCTCCCCTCACTTGAAGAATTGCATGTTGAAAATTGCAAGGAGTTAGAAGAGATGATGATAGTGAATAGTGCAAGACTGCTCCGCTGTTTGTCGCTTTTGGGGGGTTTACCAAAATTGGCGTCTCTTCCTGAGAGCATTCAACACCTTATCAGTCTCCAAAATTGAAACCGTTACCTGAAGGAATACGAAGCCTCTCTTGTTTAAAAGAACTGTGGATTTCACGTTGTCCCATGTTATTGAAGAGATGCCAAAGGCAAATTTGCCTAAGATTGCTCATATCCAACACATGTCCTTGCGCCCAGATCCCAACGAGGAGGAGGAGGATAACGACCAAGTACAAAGCTCAATCTCTCTCTCTCTCTCTCTCTCTTCTACGGGCCTTTTCTTTTTCTAACGACATTCTACCTCAACAAACTTGATATTACAGGAAACAAGTTTCGAAACAAGTTTTGCCAAAAGAAAATCACGCAACGTTTTCAAAAATTTCGGGCTATGCAATACCGGTACTGGGTCTGAAACAAGTGAAGAATGAAGAAGAGGTAAATGAACACTAATTTATTAATCATCTGCCCTTTTTCCTCACTAAGAATTTATATGATTTCTTCACATGTGCAAGCATTCATAATTAATCTCACTAATTACTGCTAAGTTTATTCTACGTGCATTACAATGATCCATATCTTTTTGCCCATTTTCCATGTTTTTGTTTGTCAATTTTCAGACATTTCAATCCAAAAATTTTTAGCTTGTAGCGAATGTAAAATGTCATTTTAGCAATGAACTTGACACTTGTGCTATTCTAGAAATGATCATCATCATAGTATCAAATACCAAAGAATATTTAGCACAAATAATCCTAATGTATATGCAGCAGTGAATTCAGAAACAGTACTTAATACTTATAAAGAGAAAAACCAAGTAACAAATTTTCTTACTCTGGCTACTTTTTCTCTGTTCAGGCTGTGAGCGGGACTTTTGTCTAACATGTGGAAACTAACTTTTGTGAATGGACTAAAGCTAAGACGATTCTTTTCATAGTTATTCCTCTGATTCTTCAGGTACATGTCAATGCTTTTTAACTAAAAATTGAGCCATTTTCAATCAAAATGAGATTTTTATTTTGGTTTTGTACTTTTGGACCTCTCACAAGGAAAGCAAACCTGAGCTAAACAAATTTGGCTTGCTAAAAAAACTTCATCTTTTTTTACTTTGACACAAGGCACTATGTTAATATACATATACATATATATATATATATATATATTTTTTTTTTCTGGTTGCTTTATTAATGTCATTAAGAGTTGCATATGAGTTCAATTTGCCACAGTGAAGGTAAAGAATGCTCTGGTTTTTGAGGCACGCAAGTCAATCGGCCTACGATTCCTCATATCGGAAATTGTACTTTGAATTAGGTAGAAAACTCAAACTCAAATTTTACACACCATATTATTGTTTGTGTTTTTTGTCCTAGTTTTCAGGGTAATTCCTTTTTCTAAAATTATTCAATTCTACTTGATATTGAAGAATCTATTGAATCAGCAGAAAACAAGTTTCAACAAGATAAAAGCATGCAACTAATTCACAAGTGTTGGACAATGCAATAGCATTAGCTGGAACAAGTCTCAATTACTCATCCTTTCTATTATACATGCACTTCAATAACATGTAATTTTCTTTATATTTCCATGGTTTTTTGCCACTTGTTGATAACTTTAAAGATTTTAGGCTGTACTGAATGTAGATTTCTCCGTTATATATAGTTACAGGATATTAATCATAGCTTCTTACCAGATTACAAAGATACTCAGGACTGTCCCATCCGACCAAGGTAGTCCAAGCATCAAATTACTACAAACGAGTCACAATGCTCAAAATTTAAGGTAAGCCAATTCAATTATCTATGTGGTGCTCATTGGTTAGAAAATGCTAACTCTATTCATTAGCTCATTGCCATCTAATTCTTTTTTGGAAGAATTTCTTTAGTTTGATCGTTTCTTTTAACTATTTTCTTTTTCGATTTTTTGTTGGATTAAAAGTGAACTACAGAACGGAACAGGTTTAGAAGCTTTGCAAGGCGTTACGATTTGGCTATTTTCAGATGCCAAACTTATTTGGCTACTCGACATTACGATGTACTGCAACCATCTACTCTTAATTTCCTTTTTTCCCTGTTATGTTTTTCAAATTAAGTTTCTAAAGCTGAGATTATCGTTTTGTTAACCGGTTAATTTTCTTACTAATGTAGCAGGCCTAAAACAACATGGGAAACAACAAATGGGGTTCTGCTTAAGGATCTTTATGAGGGACATCATTGAAGACGTACACGTGGAACCAATTCCGACAAATGTAAAGAATGTAAAGATCAGTTTTTATATTTCTCTATTGATTTTCTTTCTTCACAATCACAAGTTTTTATTATCTTTATTTTCTTTCCTGTAGTCCGGTGGAAATACCAATTAGAAGATCAAGATTTACAAATAAAGCAGAGCGAGTTGGCATAATTTATGCAAGCAAAAATTTGATCCCGTGGCAGAGTTGGTAAATTAATCAGTGTGTTTCTGATTTGTAAATTTTTTTGTTTCCAATAACTTCTAATGTTTCAACATGTTTTTTTTTATAAGAATGTAAAGGAACTGTGAGCGGCTTGATCCCTTAAGTGGGTACTTAGGCAACCTGGCTTCGGACAAGTCCAGCCACAGATAAATAATTTTTTTTTTTTTTTTTTTTTTACTTTTTTAACCAGATACCATTTTGCTTAATGAATCTAGATGCAAACAAGGATTCATTCTCTCTTTAAAGGATAATCTAGATTTAAAAAAAATTAGTATGCTAAATATGGTAAACATACTAGACTAATATGCAGATTCTGAAGGCTAAAGGCGTGAATGAATAAAATGGGGCAAATCATAAGTTTCTAGTCATTGTGTTACTTTATTGTGACTGGCCAGAAGTATGAATCTTATAAACAAAATATACTCCTTTGAGTGAAACCTACAAACTGCCAATGATATAATATAGTTAAACACTAAATAATTTGAAGTCTCATTCCAAGAGGATCTAATTTTTTTTTTTAATTAGAGTTTTAAAAAGTGAAAAACCTAGGTGAAAATTGATTTAATGATTTACCATGTAGTAGATCCTCATGTTAAAAATGCTTAATTTCCTTTGCATCTTATGTCCTGCTTATACTAAAGCTACTTAAAGTAACAGAAGAATTGAGCTCCAACTTTTCAGGCATATTAACATGCTAAAAATTATTCATAAGATCTAAATTGATGGCCATAAGAAGATTTCAGAACATGCACTCCGACACTTGTGTAAAGGATCTGTAAAGGGCCAATAAAAGTACCCCCAAAATATGAAAATGAGGAGATAAAATTAAAAAATCGAAGTATTTGCAATGCTAATTACAATCATAGTTGCAGGTATAGCCTAGTAGTGATACTTCACCTAACTCTATCACAAGGTGCAGAGTTTGAATTCTTTCATCTCAAGTTTAAAAAAAAATTAAAATTACAAGGACCATTTGAGGAACAATAATTAAGGCATTATTAAACGGAAAAACTAAAATTAAAAAAATAAAAATAAAAAATAATAAAACGTCTAGAAGCTCACTAGATCAGTCTTCAATGCATGATAACTGGAAAAATGCTAGTCATCTTTGTCAGCAAAAACAATAGGAGATCACAAGTAATAAGATACAACAAGTGGAATAATTATAGAAGAAAGTCAACTTTGCGAAGGCAAATATATTTGTCAAATTCGTTAAGGAAATAATTTTTGTAATTACAAATGCTCCTATAAAGTTGAAAGCTCTTGAAGCATTTGGATCTCACTTCTCAACGCTAATTTTGTTCTCTCTCTTTTTTTTTTCCCCATTTTTCTTTCTTGTTTCTCCACAATTCACATTGAGCTTGGCAAATCCTGGAAAGGGATGTCCAAGTTGATATCTTGGGAATAGCTAGCATTGTGTGTGTATATATATACACGCCCTCTTTGGAGTAATTCCATCGAAGTATTGCGATGTTAGTACGATACATTTAACTTCTGATAGAAATAAAACAAATTTTGCACAAATTGTTATATGTCCTTGTCACAAAATATTGTTGTCACTTGCTTAAACATAATTGAGTTTTGATATTAATTTCAGTATTTGACTTCGACATCAATAATTGTATCCAGAAAATTTTCTTTAACCTTAGAAAGGATATTAAGTCCATAGCTACCAAAAAAAAAAAAAAAAATTAAACAATAAGCAAAAAAACAAAAACAAAAAAAAAAACCAAAAAAAAAAAGCAAGATAATAAGTTGTGCCTTAAAATCACCAATCCATTAAAACTCCCACCCACCCCAGCTAACATATTTCTCCCTAGCAGCCAAAAAAAGAGAATGCCTTAAGGACAAAGTTTTCCTATCTTGTTAATTAATCGACTTCTGAAGTTTGAATACGAAGGGAATGGCCCTCCAAAGCATCATCCGATAATAACTCCCCATACTTTAATTTAGAAGGGGCACGCCACCTAGATGTCATATCTTATTATCATTTTATACTAATCCTTGCTAGCCTTTTTTTTCCCCTTTTTTTTCATCTTTTCTTTTAAAATTCGTAGTTGACACTCCATCTGGTTCTTATAAAATCTTTTAAGGAAATTTTTGTAGTAAAAATTGTCCTTTTCTATTCGTTGAAAATGTTATTTTAGGCGTTGGAGTTTGTGAACACGCGAATAATCCCAGGTCACAACTAATCATATGATTAACAATGGAAACAATCATATAATTAGGAAAATCAATTTCATGAAGACAAAGTTTATTACTCTCTTTTGCCCAACGAATCATATATGACAATGGGAATAATCACGCTAGCCACATAGACTAGTATAATTGGTTCGGTGGACTCCTCATTGTTCTCCGTTTTTCTAAGATCTTGTTTGGTATGAGGGAAAAGTAGAAGAAGAGAGTATTAGAGAATTTAAGTGTTTAGAGAGAATAGAAGCTATAAATTTTTAGAAATAAAAGAGTATTTGAGGCATGCAATGAACACTTTCTTTAAAGGTTTTATTTGTCCTTACTTATTCAAGTTTGCTAAAGAGTTTAATGGCAAATTATCTCTAAGAGACAACAAACACTTGAACACAATATCTAGTAACAATATGGGGTTCTAGAACAAGATATGAAATCTATAGATTTTTTAAAATTGATATAGATACAGAGGTACTATTTCATAAATGGACATAACCGATTCAATACATATAATCCTTTACATAAAGGTACCTCTTCATCTTTTAAGGTATCTCTTCATTTGTAAAGATATCTTTTCAGGTATCAATGCATCTATTATAACGGATTTGTTTGATGCTAATAGGTGTTTAGGTTTTTTATGAAAGTATACAATTAAAAAAATACATTTGTTCAAAATAACTCAAAAAACATACCATTTCATTATACACTAACTTGGAAGGGCACCGCGGCATTGGTTTAGTGCACCAAAACTAGTGTTGTTGGCCAACTGGAGCATTACTTCTTCATGTGGGGGAAGACCCCTCTTGAGCAGCTTCTAACTCTTTTCCGCTTCTCAAGGTAATAGCTTTGCAATGTTCTTTAGGATTAAACTTTAGTTGTACTAGGCAAATTACATCGTTGCCTCCCATTGAGCACATAGGCCAGTTGGCTAACCTGGGCTTCCAAACTCTGGATTTGAGTTTATTGATTCTAGAAATTGGTCTTTGTCTTTGTCATAAATTAGTTGGTGTTGTTAGCCTACTGAAGCGATACTTCTTCAAGTGGTGACTTCTGCTCTTGAGGTTGAGGTGCCGGCGGGGACTCCATCACATTTTGATTGTTCCAAGAAGGTTGGAATGATTCCTCCACCAAGTTAGACTATATGGATTATTTTTCTGACGATTGAAGTTGGTGACGAAGTTTGCTTGTTCTGCCTGTGAGAACTGCTTTCCCCTATTACATTCCTCACTTGGACAGTTCCCCTGGCATAGATCACAAAATAGGATAGGCGTTTGAATGGCATTGACTGCTAGATGACTGTTCTACAATTGTTTAGTGAAGGAGACAACTTGAGCAGCCAAAGCAGTTATTGCATCAATCTCGTGACGTCCGGTTGCTTTCTTTGGAAAAATCCCCCTATTAGGCCATTGATAGTTATTCATGACCATTTCTTCTATAAAATCATAAGGCTCCTCTTGTGACTTGTTCATAAAACTCCTCTTGAAGCTGAATCTATCAAAGTTTTAATGGATACAGTAACTACATTATAGAAGTTACTACAAGAAATGACACTTTAGTGACAAAACTTTTAGCGACGATATGTCATAAATAAAAACCATAATCCTTTGACTTTTATGATGAAATTTTAGCTACGATATGTTGTTGCTAAAAACAGGGGTCCCTTTTATAGTGAGGACATGTTGTCGCTAGTAGTTTCATAGGAATTGTGGCCAAGGGAGATTGTCGTCGCTTAAAGTCTAGCACGAAGCATCAAATATTCGTGCCAAAATATAGCAACAGTTGTTGCCTGTTGTTGACCACGATGGCTCATCATTAAAAGTCTAAATTCAATTTGCATTAAATTTTTAAGCTAAAAATAGGGACAGAAAAAGGGACGAGTGCCAAATTTTTTTTTAAAGACTCTTAGCAACGACAAAAACTCCTATCATCACTATAAGCTTATTTTATTAGGGCAATTGCGAGCGACGTTGTTGAACAAGTTTTACTGATGACTTTTTGATTTTTAGCGATGACAAATATTGTCGTTAAAAACCCTCAAAATATAACCCAGAACTAGACCTGTCTTCCTCACTTTCACACCTCTCTTTTGTAATGGCTCAATCCTTATGGGGCCCACCTAGCAGGACCCATGACATAGTTAGATCTTACATGTTACTCGTACGTACTATCCCCACTAAGCGCCTAGTGACCCTCATGGATTTCTTTTGTGTCCCCAACACTTAAACCTGTAACACCCCGAAATTAATTAAGTATGATTAGTGTATAAAATGATGAATTAATGTGCCATGATGTAATTTGAAACTTAATTTAACTATTTTGTGATATTTCTAAATTAATATTACTTCTAATTATTTTTAATCACTTTTAATTATTTTTATTTGTTATTTTGAATTTTGAAACAAAACAATTTGCCAAATTCCAAATAGGTCCCATCTTGCCAAAAACTCGAACCACATGAAATCTGTTTGAGAAAAAACAAGGGCAACCACGGTTTTGTTCAAACCTGCTGCCCCCTCTTCTATTTATTTCTCTCCTTCCCTCTCTTTCTCTCACGCTCTTTCTCTTTCTTTCCTTCCCTCACTCTCCCTCAGCGTTTCTCTCTCTCTTTCTCCCTTCCTCTCCCTCTTTGATTTCAAAAATTTTGAGCTCAAGCTTCAATCTTCCGCTAGATTGGAACTCTAGGAGTGTGATTGAGCTTCTACAAACTCCTTTCAAGCATTAATTCGAGGTTAGTTGACTTATTTTTAAAATTTTTTGAACTTTCCTCAAATTTCACAAATTTTCTTAGAATGTTGAAATCCAAGTTTTATGAGCTTAGGAAACCTTGAATCTAAGTTAGTAGAACTCAAATAATCTAGAATCTAGGTTTAATTTGATGAAAAACAAATTAAATCAACTTTTTCTCTTTTTTTTTTCATTTTTGGATTTCTTTAAAATTTTCGATATAAATCTTGTTTAAATGTGTTTAAAAGTGTTCTATTATGTTTTTCTATCATTTATGAATGTTTTGCACGCTTGAAAATTGAGAAAACAGGTTGAAAATAAAGATTCAAGCTCGGGGAGGCTGAGGCTCGAGTTTGAAAATTTTCAGATTTTACCAGTTCAGTAGGCTTAACGAGCCTGAATTCACATCATCGGCAGGCTAGACTCATAACGTGTTCAGCAGGCTGGGCCCATATGATCGGTAGGCCGGACTAGGGAATTCAATAGGCTGACCAACCACAAGAGAAAATAACTATTTTTCACCCGTTTTTACTATTTTAAACCCAGATTGAGATTTTAACTTTATGGTATGATTTTATGGATGTAAATAGTATTCTAGGACATCACGAGATAGCTTAATAGTGTAGAATATACTATGCTAGATATTGATAAACTTAGTTTGTATTTAAGGTTATTCGTGGTTCCATGGAGCTAACGTATAGCAGATCGGGACTGCGGTGCTGAATTGCAGTGCCAGATATTGAGGTAGGACTTTTATCCCTTCTTATGGTAGCCTAATTTTTAAATGATTTTGGCCTTAAAATGATTTCTTTCAATATGTTTTCAATGAATGTTGGAAAAAAGATTTTATTAGTTGTTTTCGTAAATTGTTGAATGCGATGATATGTTCATAATGAACCACATATGAATATAAATGATTACACTGGGTAATATGAGATTTAAATAATGATAGAAACACACATATGGGCATGATGCCATATTCAAAGATCAGGTTATGTAGAGTGCGATCTTAGGGGCAGGTCTCGAAATCCAACTGGGCCACTAGGGTTGTGATATTTATGGTTGGCCTAAGAAAAGATAATATAATCCTTTTTGGACGAACAAAGAACTGTTTTTAGCAAGAATAATTAAATTGAATTTATTTATTAAATTCTGTTTCTAAATACTTAAAATTAAATGTTATTTTAAAGCCTAGTCCTACTGAGTCTTTTGTTCACATTTTACTTGTTTTCAGACCCTTTCTCTTAGGTGGAATTCAGCTTAAAACTGACCGGGAGTTCACCGAGCAGAATTGCAAGTAGCAGAAGACCTCAAATAGGTTATTTGTATTATTTAATCAAGGCATGTATTATCTTAATTTCCCTTTTTTATATTAGACTGCAGTTGTAATTTAATTATTGTCGATACCATATGTGTGCACAAGTTGTGGGCCTAGTGGGACCCACATGTATTTCTCTCTCATTATTATTATTTTATGTTATCTTACTTGGTTTATCATTTTAAATATTTGTTTAAAAAGTTCTAAATCTATCACATTTTAATAATTAACTAATTCCTTAGATTGGTAATTTTTAACAAAAATTGGACTAATTAAATTAATTAGTCCACCATGTCACTCCTGGATTTCGAGGCATGGCAGAATGGTATCAGAGCCCTAGGTTATGAATCTTTGAAATTGTGCATACATAGGTACGACAATGAAAAACCACTGACAGTCTAATTTTGTTTTTAGAACTAAGAGAATGGCAACAAGGCGTCGTTCAACTAGTGATGATGCGAATCCAGCAAATGAGAAAAGCATGAAGGGGGCAATGTTTGTTGCTTTTTAGCAAATGGCAGTAAGGCAAGACCGGAGGATTCTGAGGCAAGTTGTCAGCATACGTACTTTAAGGAATTTCGATTTGCATCTATTCTGATCTTTGACAAAAATGGAGACCCACAGATGGCCGAGTATTGGTTGGATTCGGTGGTAAACATTTGGATACCCTTGACGTACCAGTGGAATATCGTGTGGAGTTTGCAGCTTACAAATTCGAAGGCAGCGCTAATGCATGGTGGAAGCAAGCCAAACATCTAGAAAACAACGGGAATATTAGCTAGGATAGGTTCAAAGAATTGTTCTATGAGCGTTACTTCCCACAAGAGTATAGAGATCAGAAGGCCATCGAATTTTATAGCTTGGAGCAGGGTGACATGTCGATCAGGGAATATGAAGCTAAATTTAGTGAGTTGGCTAGATTTGCTCTATCCGTCATGGCATTTGAGTGTGAAAAGTGCATTAAGTTCTAGGAAGGACTCAAAGGATCCATTCGACGACAGTTGGTTGCTTTGCGACTCCAGAACTTTGGTGAGTTGGTGTCGTCAGCCTTATCGATGGAAAGTGATTACGCTTACTACTATAAGAACTGAGCAAGGACAACTGAAGGACCTTAGAGGAGCAACAGGAGACATAGCAACTGCTCGGCTCAAGGAAAGAATCAACAGGGCAATGTAAAGAGTGGGAGCAGCAGTTCATCAGGTAGCGGAGCAACAACCCTTACAACTTTCATTGACATTATTGCCAGCAACCGGGACACATTAAGAGGAATTGTCTATTTAAGAATGCTTGCCTAGGACTTCAGCCTGGAGAAGGTGCCAGCTGTCAACCTCAATCTTGGTCCTTACCTTCACCTTAGCAACTCCCTTAGCTGTAGTTTCATCAGTTCACTCCTCAGCAACTGCCATACCCCATGCAAGGATATCAGTCACAGAATTTCCAGCATAATGCCCTATAGTATCGATCGTCAAGTACGGCTAGTGTCTAGTCTTCCCCAATGTAGCAATATCATCCGACCAGTCTAGGACCTAGCAATAGTGGTAGAGGAAAGGGGAAAGCTCCAGCCCAGGTTCACAATATGACCTTAGGAAGTTCGGATGCTTAGACCAGTAATACGGTCGTCGACGGTATGGTTTTAGTTTCTCAATATTTAGCACATGTTTTATTTGATATTAGTACCACTCACACTCTCATTTTGAACTCTTTTGTACATGTCTTAGGATTAGAGATAGAAGAATTTGGTGGGCCCTTGGTTATTACCTCACCCCTAGGGTGCGTGTGTGTGAATTATATGTGTAAATTTTGTAAAATAATGATTGGGGGTGAAACTCTAAAGAGTAATGTAATCTTAGGAATGGACTGGTTATCCAAGTATAACGCTATTGTAAATTGTCAACTTAGGAAAGTGACCATAGTTTCTGATAGGGGCTGTTGTAAATTGTCAACTTAGGAAAGTGACCATAGTGTCTGATAGGGGAAAGATGATCACTTACCAGGGTATGATGAGTGAGCATCTCATAAAGACATGTCTCGAAGGACGAAAGAATTTAGCTCGCTATGCATTTCTTATGAACTTAGAAGAAGAGTCCAGTGCATCGAGAATGAAATGCAGTAATACCAGTGGTTGAAGAGTTCAACAATGTCTTCCCTGATGATTTGCCTAAATTACCACTGTATCGAAAAATTGAGTTCAGTATTGAGTTGCTTTTATGAACCGCTCTGATTTTTATAGCATCTTATTGGATGGCACTGACAGAGATAAAAGAGTTGAGAAAGCAACTTCAGGAGTTTGCTAACAAGGGATATATTTGAAATAGCACATTGCCATGGGGTGCACCAGTTTTGTTTGCTAAGAAGCATGAAGGAACACTCAGGTTGTGCATAGACTACTAGCAGCTAAATCGAGTCATCGTGAAGAACAAGTATTCACTACCTAGGATTGATGAGTTATTTGATCAGTTAGGAGATTTGCGGTACTTCTTGAAGATAGATTTGCGATTTAGATACCACCAGCTCAGGATTAAGGAATAAGATATCCTCAAGACAGTTTTCAAGACTCGGTATGGGTATTTTGAGTTTTTGGTGATGTCATTTGGGTTAACAAATGCTCCGATAGCTTTCATGGATATGATGAACAAGATTTTCAGGCCTTATTTGGATCAGTTTGTGATTGTGTTTATTGATGACATACTGATTTATTCTAAGACTTGGGAAGAGCATAAAGAACATTTGAGGATCGTACTTCATACTCTACGGAAGCACCAGTTGTATGCCAAGAAGGAAAAATGTAAATTTTTGCTGACTGAAGTTAAGTTTTTGGGGCATATCATCTCCAAGCAAGGCATTTCAGTAGATCTTTCTAAGGTAGAAGCCATAGTGGAGTGGGGACGACTGAGGAATGTGGCAAAGATTTGTAGTTTCTTGGGACTTATAGGATGCTATAGGAAATTTGTAAAGAATTTCTCGAAGACAGCAGCTCCATTGACACAGTTGATTAAGAAGAGTGTCAGATTCAAATGGGATTAAGAAAGTGAGTTTGTCTTCCAAGAATTGAAGAATCGATTGACTACCATTCCGGACGTCAAGTATCCTAAATTCATTCGATGAGCCATACGAGGTCCACACAAATGCCTCAAGATGTGGGCTTGGGTGCGTGTTGATGCAACATGGGAACGTTGTGGCATATGGATCGAAACAGTTGAGACCTCACGAGCGGAACTACCCTACTCACGACTTAGAGCCTACAGCAGTGATTTATGCACTGAAGATCTAGAGATGTTATCTATATGGGGTAACATTTCAGGTTTTCTCAAACAACAAGAGTTTGAAATATCTATTCACTCAGACGGATCTAAATTTAAGGCAACGAAGATGGATGGAGTGCATGGAAGACTATGACTTCACGCTGCAGTATCATCCAGGAAAGGCTCATGTAGTCGTAGATGCACTCAATAGGAAGTCTTCAGGGATTCTCACATGTTTGCCACTCGAGGACTGGAAAAGAGACTTAATGGTGAGTGAATATGGGCTACAGTACTATGAGGATTACGATCAGTTTTGGTATACCATATGGAGTCGACCTCAGCTCTTGTCCAGGTGGTGAAGCAGAATCAATGGCAAGACTAGCACCTACAAGGAAAATGGACATGGATCCAAAATGAGGAGTAATTTAAAGAATGAAAGATACATGCAAATGGTTCGTTATACTTCAAGGAATGTTTGGTAGTCCCAGTGATCGTAGAAGTGATGAAGGCAGTGACAGATGAAACTCACATGTCTTAATTCGCCATTCATCTGAGGAGCACAAAGATGTATCGTGATCTAAAGAGACAATATTGGTAGAGAGGCATAAAGAATGATGTTAGAGAGTATGTGGCCAAGTGTGCAACTTGTCTCCAGGTGAAGACCGAGCACTAGAAGCCAACAGATCAGCTTCAGCCGCTTCTAATTCCATGGTGGAAATGGGAGCACGCTACGATGGATTTTTTATCGGTTTGCTAAGGATAGAGCAAAGGCATGATGCGATTTGTGATGCGGTCGACAGGTTAATGAAATCGGTGCATTTCATCCCTTTCAGATCGACATGTTTGATGAGGATTCTCGAGGAGCTATATCTATAAAATATAGTGAGGCTGCATAGAGTCCCTTTGTCCATCACTTCTGATAGGGACACCTGGTTTAACTTTAAGTATTGGAGGAGCTTTCAAGAAGCCTTAGGCATAGACTTAAACTTTAGCATGACCTTTCATCCTCATACCGACGGGCAATCTGAGTGAGTTATTTAGATCCTCAAAGATATGTTACATGCATGTGTATTAGACTTTAGCGGGAATTGGAAGAAGCATTTGCATTTGGCAGAGTTTGGGTTATCAAGCCAGCATTGAGATGGCACCATTTGAAGAGCTGAATGGGTGACCGTGTCGATCATCGATGTGTTGGGAAGAACCGAAAGAAAAGATTGTTCTCGGGCCAGAGGAAATCTGTGACAGTAATGAGAAGGTCACCGTAATTCGTGATCGATTAAAAGCTGCTCAAAGTAGACAGAAAAGTTATACGGATAGAAGACACTGACCTTTGGAATTCAAAGTAGAAGATTTCGTTCTCTTGAAGATATCACTGTGCAAGGGTATATCATGTTTTGGTGTAAGTGGGAAACTTGCACTAAGGTATGCTAGTTGGTTCGAAATTACTCAACGTGTTGGTGTGGTTGCTTATCGACTTGATCTTCCTCACGAGCTCTCTCACGTTCTGTCACGCCCCGGAGTACGGGAGGTGACGTGGTGGTTTAATTAAGTTAATTAAGTAAAGATTTGGTTAGAAATCAGGGTTTTAAAATGAAATTTGTAAATAAAATGTGATAATTTTAAAATCGTTTGAATAGAAAAGTTAAAGAAATAAATAAATTACCATAACAATTAAACAAATAAAAATAACATTAAAATAATTAATTATGGGGTGGAACGCGTATGAGTCCCACTAGCCCACATATTGTGCACACACATATAGTACTGACAATATTATGATACAACCACAGTCCAGGATAA
>CAMOHE010056045.1:1487-31761 GCA_946598075.1 Artocarpus hirsutus
AATTCCCCTACTCCACTTGCCCAGTAGCTCTAGTTTTTTTTTTTTTTTGGCTGAATATTAGTAGTTTAGTTTAGTAGTTCATAATTCCTCGGTGCTGCAGGCGTTTTCTAATTTAGGCATATATTCTATTCACAAAAATATGAAATTATAATATTGAATCAAATTATATGCTATCTGAGAAATGATTCTCAAGACAATAGAAAGAGGGTTGAAGAGAAAGACGGTTGTTCAGTATAGAGGGAGAGGCCGAGAGAAAGAGAGTGAGAAACATGGCAGATAGGGAGTGAGAAAAGAGTCTGTAAAGGTTTTAGAATAACGAAGGATTTTTTTTTTTTTGGATCGAACCTAGTGAGAGAACGGATTTAAACTCTTTCCTTTTACCTAAAGTCTGATGTGATTTATCGTCAAGTTATGCCTACAACCATAATAAAAAGCTTGTTTTAAGGTTTTTATATCTTTTTAGAACTATTGATATGGCCATCTCATTATTATTATTATTATTATTTAAGTAGAGATATTTACTTAAGAGCAGGGGTAGAAGCCACCATTTTTGCCCAAATTTCTTATTTTTTAACTTTTGACTTTTTGAGGGAATTTTTTTATTTATTTGTTTTTCTTTTTCTTTTTCTTTTTTTTTCCTCTTTATTCTTTTCATACCTTTTTTTGGTTATCCTTTGTCTTTTTCATTTGTATTTTTCAATACCTTATCTTTAGCAATTTTCAACGGTTCTTTTGTTGCTTTCTTGCTATCATCTTATGTATTTATAGATACTTCAATGACTTTAATTTTTCATTTATCATCAAAAATACTTTTTATTAATTTATTCTTATTGTATATTCTTTTACGTTCTATAAATATAATTTTATAAAACGTGAACTACAAATATTGTCATTTTGATTCTTAAATATTTCTTTGCTTACATATGTATTTTTTTAGCCACCAGTGGCACTTTTCAATAACTATTTGTCTCGTTGATATCATTTATCTAATTTACTCCCGTAGAAATATTTTCTCTCACGTATGTACTTACTCAAATATTTTTTTTAAGTGGCATTCTCACCTATTATTTTCTCATTATACCTTCTAAATAATTCTCTATATGATTCTGCTAAATCTTTTTTTTTTTTTTTTTTTAAAGAAAAACCTTCTTTTTGTTTGCACATACCTATTCTTTCTCTTGCGCACACACGATTGACCAAAAACATATGTTATGATTGACAGATGCATTTTGATCCATTTTTTCCATTTATTTTCAAATCCTATGTCTTCAAATGAAGCTTATTAAAACTTTTACTGCGTAATCTACTCTTATTAAAATAATTATTATCAAAAATCTACTTGGAGATTTATTTTATAGTCAACATGTTCATGAAATTATGGCCATTCTAACTGTTTTTCCCAGATTGTTCGCCTCAAAAAATTCCTTCTCATGTGTGTTCTTTTCTAAATATTTTTGTGATGTATGAGATATGTTTTTATATGTACTCCATAAGCAATTTACTAAAATACACATGCTTGGTGCATGTAACTAGCATAAACAAATATGGAAAACTTTGAGTAAATTTGATACATCTCAAGTTTATTAAAATTGTTTGGAAAAATTTTATTTTAATACCTTATGTTATATCGAAATATAAGTTTAGTATTTTTTATTTCGAAAGATTTTGTGCTGATATCTCAATCTTTTAGAAATTTTTTTTTAAGTACTTCAGAGCTTTTTCTAATATATAAAAGAAAAAATTACTTTTTTTTATAGTTAATTGAAATTTTAAGTTAAAAAAAAAAACCAAAACGTTGAAAAAAAAAAAATACTCTTCTTTATCTTCAAATCTATAACAAAAACAAAACGTTCAACATGCTTAATTGGCCAAATTTGAATCTGAAGTGTGAAGTAAAAATAAGTCAATCGCATTTGGAACAATGACAATAAAATGTACATATAAGTCTAAATTTGAACAAGGTCAAACCAAACCAGATTCTAGTGCATATTAGCAGGATATAAGTCGAAGAGGAAAATGCAAAAAAAAAAAAAAAAATGTAGTTACCAAAGTCACCCTCAATCATGTACTTAGAGACCTCGTCTCTGAGACTGATGAGTTCATCTTCGGAAAAGTCTTTGGTGAACTTGTTTTCCATGTTGAGGTCGTTTAGGATTTTGCAAGTTCTGGTTCGACCAAACCCATGAATGTACTGACGCGAGAATTCAATCCTCTTGTTGTTGGGAATGTCCACTCCTCCAACAAGAGCACATTTCACGCTCAACCCACCAATCTCCTCGTTATTTAAGAGAGAGAGAGAGAGAGAGAGAGAGAGAGAGACCCATTTCAAAACCCACTTAGAAAAAACAACTCATGGTATTCAATCCAGAAAATCCGAAATTTGAAGCTAAAAAAATGTTGTTTTCCAAGACACCCAATGAGATGGAGAATATAGAAAGGAGAAATACCTGAGGAGGAGGGTTTGTGGTAGGGAGAGAGAGGCGGTTGGAGAGAGAGACAGAGCTTAGGCCATTGCAGGAGAGAAGAACATTAATGGCTGATTAAAGGTGACCGCTTCCATAGATTGAGCGTCGAAGGAGGTAGAGAGAGAGAAGGAGAGGAAATTAATGGCGTACAGAAGGAGGCAGCAGCAGAGAGTACCCTCTTTTTCGCCTTCTCGCCTTCATTCCTTCTCCTCTTCCTCATCATCGTCGTTAGGGAAAAGGGGGATTGATAGGAGGCTTTAATGGGACGACCCTTTTCGAATTGGCCTTACGGTTAACGAGACCATTGTTCTTGTTATATTGGTTGAATTAAAATATGTTAATAATTTATAAAATTTTAAAAATATGTTATAATAATATTATTAAAACTATTTATATATAATTATATAATATAATATATAATATTATTAAGATAATTATTATATCATTAAAAATATTTTTAAAATATTTTAAATATCATGTTAGATTTTAATTTTATAATAATAATTTAGACACATATTGTAATTTGTTCTTGAGGTATCTAAAGGTGTGAAATTTAAAGTGAGTTTTAGGGATTTAGGCTTGGGAAGAGGGAGAAGACAGGAGGGTTTGAGGGTGGGTTTTTCGATGCAAAATTGGTTAGAACAATTGAAGATGGCAATTTTTTTAATTATAATATGGGTGATTTTATATTATTTTTAACGAAAAAATTAGTTATAATCAATTTTTTTAAACATTTAAAAAAAAAATTCGACGAAAAGAAAATGCAAAAGAAGATTCTTTTTTTTTTTTCAGTTCTTTCTTTCAATGTTTGGTTTTTTTATTTAAAATTTCTTTCAACTATAAAAATGATCATTTTTATCTTTTTATATTCAAAAAAAACTTTGAAGCATAAATTTTTTAAAAAATGACATCAAATTTTTTAAAACAAAAAATATTAAACTTTTATTTAAATATAACATATGTTGCTATAATAAAGTTTTTTTAAATTTTCTTAAAAGAGACTGAACTTTGATCATTGAGTGAATAAAATATTTTCCCTTATCCATAAAATTTTTAAAATTTGTGTCATTTATTTTTTTTCAACTATGAAAAAGTCATGGGATGATGTCTTCTTTTTTCTTTTTGTTTTGAATGAATGAGATGATTTCATGAGATGATATCTTCTTTGATTCCACGTAAGAGTCCTCTGATTTTGCATCTCTTGAGTCTGACACGTCTCTCTGTCTCTTCCTGGTTGAGACTTGTGAGATAAAAATAAGGAAAGACAAAAAAAAAAAAAAAAAAAAAGGAAAAATCATCGCCATAGATGGGTGACGAAAACTTCAGATCAGAGGAATTGTCGTACCAGTCAGGGTACGGCAACAGCTTCTCGTCGGAAGCCCTTCCCGGAGCTCTCCCTCACGCCCAGAATAGCCCCCTCCTCTGCCCTTACAACCTCTACGCCGAGCAAATCTCCGGCACCTCCTTCACTTCCCCTCGCAAGCTCAATCTCCGCAGGTTTTCCACTTTTCATACGACAAGCTTTTGTGATGTCGTTTTTCCGATCTGATGTCGTTTCTTTCTTTGTCCCTATGTTTCTTTACCAGTTGGCTTTACCGGATCAAACCGTCGGTGACACACGAACCCTTCAAGCCCCGAGTCCCCAACCACGGCAAGCTCCTGAGTGAATTCGACCGATCCAACAGCTCCGCCACGCCGACCCAGTTGCGATGGAAGCCTGTTGAGATTCCTGAGTCGCCCACTGATTTCATCGACGGGCTCTTCACGGTTTGTGGGGCCGGTAGCTCGTTTCTCCGCCATGGTTTTGCTGTTCACATGTAATGGTATTTTTTGTTGTTTTTGTGGGGTGTTTTTATTTATTTTTATTCTTTTAATGATGATGTTTTGTTGGATTTAGAAACTACAAATTATACTCATTTCGTTTTTCCCAGAGATTGTAGTTGAATTTTCCTTGGGTGTTTCGTGTTTGTTCAAAAATCTCAGAAGGGGTTATGAATCAGACCCTTTTTTATTTCTAAGTTGATTTTTTGACTGCTAATTGGAGCTCATTGAGTTTGCATTGATTTTAATCAGTAGAGGAGGAGAAGTAAAAGTCGTGTTTTGTCTATGAGCGGTTAGAAAGCGCATTTTTTTTTTTTTTTTTACAGAATTTAGTGGGAAAAAGTGACATTTTAATTTATTTATTTTCCTAGTAAGCAATAAAAAATGTTAGAATGAAGTTATAAAAGTCTTGTAGACGCTCTTTTATAAATTTTTGTTAGTCATCTCGAAAGCGATTTGGCAATAATGCACATTTGAAGGCCAAAAGTTCTTGAAGTCAAAAGAACTTTACGCATGACGTTCTAGTGTATTATTGTTGGGATTGTTTTATTGCTTGCTAATAGGTGGTCCCTTTAATAAACTGACCTTTAATGGACTGTTTTAAGGGTCTAAACAGATTGTTCCAAAAGTTGAGAAAATAGATAATACGTGGTTAATTGTATGCTGAGTTGCAATGATGTAAGTTTAACTGCTTCATTACTTGTCTATTGTTTTTCTTTTTCTTTTGCCTAATACCTGCATTAGAGAAAGCAACTAGGTTGGTAGAATTCACTAATTTAACTCTGCATGTTTCATAGATTCTTCCTAAAACATTCTTTTTTTGCCTTGATTTTCAGGCTTGAAAGATTTTTCCTTTTTCCTATTTCCTCCCCTAGTTAAAGGATTTCTAGATAATACTAGACTTGTTGAAATTTATAAACTATCAGTGAATTTATTAAGGCTTTAAGCTGTCATTGATGAAGAGCGTTGCTTTCTCATGTGCAGGTATACTGCGAACAAATCAATGGAGAATTGTGCCTTTTGCAACGCTGATGGTGACTTTTTGATAGTTCCCCAGAAGGGAAGTAAGTGAGTTTTGTGATCATCAATTATGATTCACAATAACTATAGAACTTAGAATTTTGTAATCCTATCATTTGTTTGCTGCATTAAACCCCCCACTGGCTCGTAGTATGAGGTCAAGTTTTATTGTGTCTTTATGGAAGACTGAGGTCTATAGGTGTTTATTCTATCAATGTAGAAACCAAATTAACTCCTCCAAAAAGACTTTCGAGAGCAAATGGGGTCCAGGAGGATTGTGTGTCATACCATATTTTTGGAGATTTGGAGATTAACTTATCTACTAAGCTTTCTCATACGAGTCTTGTTGCATTTTACTGGCAATAAAGTTTGGAGAAAACCAGAACGCATCTATTTCTCTTAAGAACAGTCCAAAAGATCTCATCCTTTGCTAAATGCTTACTCTTGTAAAAAGCTTTCTGGAAACTAAATTAGGTTAGGGGTCATATTTCTTACTTATATTGTGGGTTGTCTAATTGATCTAGTATTCTATTAGATACTCTATTATGGTTTTCTAGGGCTGTGGATCACAACTGAATGTGGAAAACTGCAAGTTTCTCCCGGTGAAATTGCCATCTTACCTCAAGGATTTCGTTTTGCTGTCGATCTGCCTGACGGTCCTTCTCGTGGATATGTTGCTGAGATCTTTGGTACCCATTTTCAACTTCCTGATCTTGGACCAATAGGTACCTTATTCCTTGATTGGCTCTGACCGGTTAATGAATAGTCTAAAGTGTATTATTCTCAGTTTATACAAAATGGGCTACTTCACTTTTTATTTATTTATTTATTTATTTATTTTTTTTGAATCACTTCTAAAAAATAATATATAGCCCCAACATTATAGGAGCTAATGGTCTTGCTGCTTCAAGGGATTTCCTTGCTCCTACAGCATGGTTTGAAGATGGTCACCGTCCAGGCTACACCATTGTACAAAAGTTTGGTGGCGAACTTTTCACTGCAAAACAAGACTTTTCTCCCTTCAATGTTGTTGCTTGGCATGGTAATTATGTCCCTTATAAGGTGGGTGTCACATTCTCTTATTCGATGTTTCATATGCATTTGTGCTTGTTGGACTTGGCCTTCTGATATGGCCTTTCAAAAACTATTTAACAGTGTTTTCTCTTTCCGTGATTTAATTGACCAATGATAGCATTGTTCGCTTGCACTTGCAGTATGATCTGAGTAAATTCTGCCCTTACAATACGGTTTTAATCGATCATGGTGATCCATCTATTAACACGGGTATATATAATTCTTTATGATGAGATTTTTTTAGTTCAATTACAAAATTAACAATTTCATGGGCTGATTTTATTTTTTGGCAATTATGATGCAGTATTGACAGCACCTACTGAAAAGCCTGGTGTTGCTTTGCTTGATTTTGTCATTTTTCCTCCGCGATGGTTGGTTGCTGAGCATACATTTCGACCTCCTTATTATCATCGCAATTGCATGAGTGAATTCATGGGCCTCATTTACGGCGGATATGAGGTTCATTTCTAAAGCTTAGACCATTATTTTATTCAACTTTAACTTAAATTCCATTAGGGGATTGAAAAAAACTTTTTACCTTTAGTTGCTCTTTTGATAATAAATTTTAAGGTTAAGGATAAATTTTATTTTTGCCTCCTGAACTTTGGTCGCTTAGTCACTTTATCCCTTGAACTTCAAAAACTAATATATTCACCCCTCAAACTTTAAAATGTTAGCAAAAATACTCCTGTTACATTCCGTTAATTTAGAGCTGATGTGGCACTAATTTAAAGTCTAAAAGCTTATTTTAAATTAAAAATTTTATTATTAAACACATTAATAATGAAACTTAAATTATTTTTCGTAATAAAAATAAAGAAAAAAAATCCTTAAAAACGATAAGAATGAAATTTATTACTGGAAGAATAATCCCTTCCCTTCAGTCAACAGAGCAGCACTTGCCCAACAGCAAATTCAAACGCAAATCCAGAGGGAAAAAAAATCAATTGCAAACTTAAAAAAAAAAAAAAAAGAAGCCTTCCAGAAGTATTGGAATCTCCTTCTAACAGGAACAATAAAAATGATAAAAGAAAAGCATACCCATGTACAGATTCGTAATACATGCTCTGGCCAAGATGATTTTAGCCATTATAAGACCACATGTATTATTCCTATAATTTTTAAAATCGAAACTAAAACCAGGAGCATAACTTTTAAGAACAAAGACCCAGCATGGATGAGTTTTGGGAACAAGAGCTTGAGTAGGCCGACAAGAGAGGTGAGTAAATTACGCAAGGAAAAAAAAAATCAGAAGACCCATAAATCCCCAACGTTGATCTTGCCCTTAAAACCTATTTATACAGCCCCGCCTTCCCCCATTTTCCTTGCGCTTACTCTCTATTTGTCACAAAACTCACAACGGAGTATAAAACTTCCTCAGATCCAGTTCCCTAACAGCTTTCTCCAACAAAAAGACCCACCCAGCCAAAAAACAACGTCGAGGACATGTCTCAGACCAACTTCAGTTGCCTCAGATCGACCTTGCCAAGGCCGAGCTCAAAATGCTGGCTCTCATGGCTCTTCAATTAGAGTACAGCCTTTCCCAGCCATTCAACAAATGCAACTTTCTTTTTTCTTTTTAATTATTTTTGAGGTTTTTTTATGTTTATTAAGAAAAATAATTTAAGTTTCATTATTAATTTGTTTAATAATAAAATTTTTAAGTTAAAATAAGCTTTTAGACTTTAAATAGTGCCATGTCATCTCCAATTAACGAAATGTAATAGGAGTATCTTTGCTAATATTTTAAAGTTCAAGAGGTTAATACACCAGTTTTTAACGTTCAAGGGGCAAAGTGACCAAGTGACTAAAGTTCAGGGGATAAAAATAAAATTGATCCCAAGGTTAATTATGTTCTACATTTCCAAAAAGCTAAAAAAAATTGTGAAAGTTGATTCTATTTGAGTACTATGCGGCTGCTTTTGTTGGACATAAGTAGATAGGACTATTGTTTAGGATTGGATTGGATTAGAAGGGATTACAATATATCTAATACTATCATGTATTTGTTGTGGTACTTAAAAATTAAATTCTTCAATTATAGGGGGGATATATGTGTGTGTGTGTGTATATGCATGTTTGTGTGTGTGTATAAGATTCCAAAATATATTAAAAATTATTCAAAAAGTTGTTCCCACAATCCTTTAGTTGTGAGATTAGTAATCCCACTTGAATGTGACTTGTTTCCGTGAGAGGGACAGTAATCCTTTTCTAAGTTGTGCACCAAACATGAGAATAAGACTATCCAATCCAATCTTCCTTTATCCCACCCCTGTGTTTCACGGGATAAGGTATGAATTGTTATAAGAGATCCCCATCTCATGTTTGGCAAAGCAGAGGACCCCGAAATAAACCCACGAGTAACGAGATTACACATCTCGTGCAACGACAGTGTGGGTTAAGTAATCTCACGTTTTAATTCCAATTAATTTTTGTTTTTATCCAACATAAATTGAAAGTTCTATAGTTGAGAGTTTAATATCTTGAAATGAATTTATCATTATTTGCAAATATTAAAAGGTAATACGAAACAATTCAATGCCACATCACAGTATCAAGTGCAATCCAGTCCTAAGCAATAATCCTGTCTTAATTCTTCGTTCCAAACGTCGGGGAGAGTAAATCGTACCACTGGTCATGAAATATCTGGTCATCCATTCTGGTAAGATTTTGTTGGTAAATATAATGGGGTTGTAGGTCCATGTGCACGTTGATATATCCAAAGCCAGCAAAAGAACAAGAAACTTCAAGTGTGGTTCTTGAGTCTTTGTTCAAAAACAAATTAGTTCATTGTCTACTTTTCAGGCAAAAGCTGATGGATTTCTCCCTGGTGGTTCAAGCCTTCATAGCTGTATGACACCTCATGGTCCAGACACCAAGACTTACGAGGTAACAACAAACCCAATCATATCTCCAATCTCAAATCTGGTATGCAATCATTTTCTTTCAAGATTTGAAACTAGAAAAATGGACCTGAAATTGATTTGTTCATGAACAATGCTAAAAGGCATAGTGGTGTTCAGCATTACATACTGATAGAGAATGGGTCCCATGTTGTAGAACCTACCAATAGCGCTCACTTTTGATTAGTTATGATGTTAAACATTAGTGGTGCGCCCAAGCATTTTTCTTTGTTCATGTATAGATAAAGAGATCCGAAAGATTAGTTTTTCTATGCATACCAAGCGTATGAACTCTGTTTTGTCTGGAAATGTTTATTATGTTCATTCGTTATGTAAGATTTTTGGCTTCTGCTGGTTTAGTAAGTCAAGGCCCTTTACAGCATTAGTATCAATTATGAAGTCGACGGGCTTCTTCTAGAGTTTCGAATCCTAACAACCCTGTCTAACGCTCACTTTTCTCGACTGATAGGCTACTGTTGCTCGTGGAAACGAGCCTGGACCATTCAGAATCAAGGACACCATGGCTTTCATGTTCGAATCATTTTTGATCCCTCGAGTGTGCCCATGGGCTCTCGAGTCTCCCTTCATGGATCATGACTATTACCAATGTTGGATAGGATTGAGATCCCATTTTACTTGCGAAGGGGCGAATGCAAAGAGCAAAGATGTCCATGAGGTTGATGGTAAGACTGAAAAATGAGACTTATGGCTTACGTAGGGTTTGGATGCCATGCGGTCAAGTGTAACTACCCTCCTTCATGTATATAGGAGAATAAGATGTTTGTACAACCTGTAAACAAAGTTCAAGCGGAAAAATGTGTGTTGGGAATAATTGTGTTTCAAGCTCTTGCTTTCTCCTGAGTGTCAAATTTGCAAATATAAACTGTTGCATAATTCAATGAGCTATGAATGACATAGTGGATGAGGGAGCTTTGGTATATGTTCATTATATATCTAGCTAACAGAACAAGAAAAGGGTTTCAAAGGTGTATTTTATTCATCGAAAACCTCGTGGCTAGAAGTTTAACGAAACGGAAAAGCGGTTTTGTCAAGAAAAGTTTCGACTTTCATTGATGATATATGTCGTTGTAAAAACAAAGCCGTAGCTCAATGCCGGTAAAGCCGTCGTTGTAATTGGTTGGGTAAGAAATTTAGTGACGAGAATCTTTTTGCTACTTGTGGCGGGAAGATCGCTTAGTTTATTTTCTTTAATTAAATTGATTAATTGTTGGTAATAACAATCTTCATTATGTATTATTAGGATCAATAAATAATTACTTTGTGGATATTTTAGTGATAATTACAAATTTATAATAAACTTGTAATATCTAGCCAAAAAGAACATTGTGAAATTAAATGCCATGCAAAAGTTGAAGCAAGTGAATTTGTTCTCGTGTGAAAACTTGGATGTATTGTTGTCTATGAAAGCTGAATGATTCAATTGACGAGATCTTTGTCTACTCTCCACTAATTTAAGAGCATGTTTACTTTGGATTAGAGGGAAAAAAAAAAAAAGTAAGGAGTAATTCTATTTCCTTTTAAATAATATGTTTATTTACAAAATCAATAATAAAAGTTTCGTGGGCTCTACATAATATATAAAATGTGAAAAAAAAAAAAATACCAATCCTACTATACTTTTTAGTATTGATTTTTTATCAAAGGAAATGAATATCATATTTACTTAAATGTCTAAATTTAAATATTATTTAATAGCTATTAGTTATGTAAAAGTGATATTTTAGTATTATATTGAATAATATTTTCATTTTTAAGTAAGTAAACATTAGAAAAAGAATATAATTATTTCCCATTACCCCATCGAATAAGTAAGTAAATACAATGATATTTACTTCCAATACTTTACTCTCCTTTTCAATCCCAATACTTTTTCTTCTATATTCCTTAACGGTTTGTTAATCATGCCAATAACCAATGATTTTTCAAGCCATTGAATGAATGTTTGGACGTTGTCTTAACCACATCATCTCCGTGATACGACATGAAGTAATTAGAATAAAAGATGCCCCCGGAATTTTTCCTTTTTTGAAAAATGCTGATGTAGAATAGAGAAAAAGGAAAAACAACATAAAATAAACAGTCACATTGATTTATTCTTTTTTCTTTGATCTACTCACATTTATTTATTCTGCAACATTCAATTGATTATGCTGTAGAAAGTGGTCGCCACCCAACTCTGTGTCTCCATTAACGTTACAATGTGCATATGTTTTTAGGATATGATCTTTTATGAATATGTCTACGCGTTTTCTTTTTGAGCCTTTTTCTCTATCCTTTATTTTTTGGGTCTTTCTTGCTTGAGACATATATTAGTAGGACATTTTTTTTTTTTCTAATGTCAAATCCGGTCAGATTCACAATGCGGTATAAATCTAACAATTGTGTGATGGAGGATCCATTTAGTTCAATGATTGGCTTGGTTTAAACCAAAGAGTTCAAACGAATAAGCATTTAATAAGTATTTTTGAGACTTGATTCAAACTAATAATTTTAATTTGGGATTTAACCTTCCTTTGTTTTCACCTTATTTGAACCAAAAGTTCAAGAGAAAATTACATGTTATGCTATATTTTTAAAAACTTTTTTATTATGTCATATCTGAAAAAGTTATGCCACACTAATACTCGTATTATACATTTAAGTTATGCCAAACTAAAATATTTATAGCATTTATGAAAAGTAAGTTATAAAAGATGACGTTTATGAAAATTCTCCAAAGTTTAAACCACGCTTTTCAAATTTTTCATTTCAAACCATAAAAGTTCAAAGCACTGTGTTTCGAACTTACAAGCCAAAAGAGCCCAGAGTTAGGTTTTTTTTTTTTTTAATTCCCACAAGGCAAATTGCCTATTTCTTTACATTTTTTTTAAATATTCTGTAACTTAAATAAGGAAGAAGGAAAACAGGTAGGGACTTCTTTGCTCCTCTCACGTGCAATAACGCTTATTTTGATATCTGCCTCAATTGGTCCTTCACTTTCCACCTTTCTGTACGGTTCATCTTCAATGGGCTTCGGGATCCTAAACTCAAGGGAAATGTAAGAGAAACACACAAACAAATATATGTGTATAATATTCCTATACTTATTTTCTAATCCATTTGGCTGTAAACGCAACGCTTAATGGAATGCACATGCAGATCCCTGTTATGCTTTTATTTGTTTCTAGTTTATTCATAAATGGAATAATATTGATATTCAATATTCCAATCACTTGAGTGAAAATAAAAAAAAAAAAAAATCATTTTTTTTATGAAAACAAAAATCACAAGTGGACGACCGTGGGATAATGATCTTATAGTGATATCCTTATTATAATAGTACATATGTCATGATGATATCAGAGCCGTTCATATGTTTGACTTTTTGTTTTATTGATCAACTAGGGGGTGAATAATGGTATTTAAAATGAGTCCCAAATTGATGTTAGACAAAGTTTCTGCAGACTGCCTTAACATGCAGTTTAAACTTAAACTAATCATTATTAGTGTTTCCTTAGAATATTTTTCCATTTTTCTTAAAAAAAAAAAAGGGAAGACGCGCAAAATAAATGCCAACAATAGATGATGGAAGATACCAAGAAAGTGACCGGAAGAGATAGAGAAGAAAGTGCAAAAAAAAAAAGAGAAAAAAAAAGATACATACCTTCCCATGTGAGCCTGATTTGGAGACAAAGCAAACAAAAGGGTGGGCTTCTTAGTAACACTTCACATGGGGGAGGAGGACATGATTCTCACAACCCCTTCTTCCCCTTTCACAGCTCATATCCCTCCTTAATCCTTTATCTTCCAAACATTACTGCCACAAACCCATAATTGATACTTGTGTATGTGTATTGTCATATATATATATATATATGCCTTGCTACTCCATCATATTACACATATACCAAATTCCTTGAAGAAAATGAGATTGTAATGGATTATAATGATGATTGCTTGATCTACGTTTTGCTCTCGAACGATGTAAGAATAAATAATCTACTCTTTTTTGGCGCTCTTCGTCTCTTCTTTAGGCCTAAGCATGAATAATTCTGCTCTTGGACTCACTCTAAAAGGCCTCATACTATTGAGAGATAGTATCTTTACTTATGAACCATTGTTTATAATTATTCTCAGACGATATGAGACTGAACAATCTACTTTTTTTTGACCATTTTTGCCTCAAGGGAATTTTGATTGTCACAACTTACTTGGCTTTCCTCCTTTTAAGAGAGGGCTTGACAATCTAAAACCTTAATTAATCTATATGCAATTAAGGATCAAACCTATGAACTTCTAATTGAATGTAAGTATGGCAATACTAGCGAAATTAAGCCTGCAATGACATAACTTGTGTACCCCTAGTTACCCAAAGTTTGACGCTACTAACAATTAGTTCGTTTCCAAACATTGTTATTGAGTGCATGATGAATGGTGCTTATAATTATGAATTAATGTGAAGAGGAGCAGCCAACAATACGTATACATAATAATTTTGTCCTTTGAAGTGGGTCATATAATTGGGATTGGCGATGATACGTCTGCATAAGCCATAGAAAGTTTTTCAATTGCAAAAGAACTCACAAATGAAGGCACGTGTGACAAATCATACATATTAAGATCAGAGGATATTAATCTTATTAGTGTGCTCGATAAGTATATATATACATACACATATGTATACACAAAAGAATATATTAAGGACATGTGATGCAATGTAACGAAAATATAATTATTAAAAAGCATACAGATGGGATGGCAAGGAGGAGGGGTCACATCGGCACGTGGTGGATGATTCCTCTATCTAGTTAATAAAAACTAGACAGAAGACTTTCCAGTGAAACCCTTGAGTCCCACCCCTCAATTCCTTCCCCTTCCCAGCTGTTGCTAGCTGTCCCTAATCCCCACCCCCATGTGACCCACCACCGCCCTCTTCCAAACCCCTGTTGTCCTTATAAAAATAAAAATAAAAATGAAAAAAAAAAACGCAATAAGATTAAGAACAAGACTTTTCGACGGGAACTTCACCCATAATGCATGATTTAAAATTATTAGATTTAATCAAAATATTTTATTTTCTTCTATAGATTCGATAGCTAGCTAAAAATAAATATCTTTTTCGGTTTCACTAGAAAAATTGCCAAATAAGAAAAGCCTCCTAACACGTTATTTCATCAAATCCAATAGAAAGAAGACCAAGGATCCAAAAAATAAAAGGACGTGGTGTTTTTATGATGATAATGGGCATCATGTATTGGCTCTCTTGAAGCTCTCAGTGTCTTTTAGGACTCCAAGATTTGCTCTAAGATTGCGGTTGTTCAGTTTTCTTTTTTTGTTGGTCTGACCCTCTCTCTCTCTAAAACTCTCATAATTCCTTCGTATACACCAAGTGATATACACAACCTCATATTTTTGTGTCTTATAGGAATATAATGGCACAGTTACCTCCAAAAATACCAAGCATGACTCAGAATTGGCCTAATCCATTTCCACACCAAAGAATGGGCAGCTTCATTACGCCAACTACTACTGCTCCTACTGCTCAACAACAACAGCCGTGTTGGGTTGACGAGTTCCTAGACTTCGCATCGGTGCGCCGCGGGGCCCACCGGCGGTCTGTGAGCGATTCAATAGCATTCCTCGAATCGCCATTGGTCGTGATGGAGGATCAGGAGGAGGAGGAGGAGCAAGAATGCCGCCGCAATAGCAATAACAATAGTAATATTATGCATGGATTTGACAGGCTGGACGACGAGCAGCTGATCATGTCAATGTTCTCCGACGACATGTCCGTTGCTCCGCTGCCTCCTGCACTGTCGTCCAGCCCATCAACGCCGTCCGACCAGAACAGCAACAACGACGAGAAGCCAATGACAATGGCGGCGTTACAGCAGCCTCATGATCATCATCAACAGCCGAAGACTGAGGCGGCAGAAGTTGAGAGCCCGTGCGAATTAGGTGATGCGCACGCGCCGCCGCCACCGCAGCTGAAGTCAGTAGCAGAAGCAGCCTCCGGCGAAAATATCATCGACCCAAAAAGGGTTAAAAGGTAAATTTGAACGATCAATTTTATAATTATCACGTAGTTTAAGTTGTTAATTGTTTGCATGATCAAGTAACAAATTTGCATGATAAACCACGTAGTTGTTAATTAATAATTCGCAATTTATACTGGACTGTGCAAATTATTAAGTTAATTACGTACATGCTTATTATTAGTAATTTTTGTGTTAAAGTCCAAATCTCTATTTATTGTTATTATTATTATTTTTTACAAGAATTTTGGCAAATCGGCAATCCGCGCAAAGGTCGAGAGTGAGAAAGCTACAATACATCTCGGAGCTTGAAAGAAGCGTAACAACATTACAGGTACCCAATACACACATATATTACCACGTAATTCTCAACCATAATTTTATAATTTGTGTGTATAAATTAAGTTAATTAACTAGCGTTCCACAAGTATTTAATTAATTATCTGCTTGTTTACTCAATAATTTCCAGATATAGTATTATAATATAATAACGTAATTTTATTATTATTTTATTAATGAAGTCGGAGGTATCGGCATTGTCGCCAAGAGTTGCTTTTTTGGACCACCAGAGGTTGATTCTCAATGTTGACAATAGTGCTCTTAAGCAACGGATTGCTGCTTTGGCTCAAGATAAGATTTTCAAAGACGGTAAGGAAATTTTCAATTTTCATTACATTAAATATTCCTATAAACAAATTTTTATTTATTTTTTTATTGAGTATTTCATGGGTTACAACATTTTGCTTGGGAAAGAAGAAAACAAATGTTCTTATTACGATAAATGCCGGAGCTTATACTTAAAGTTTGCATGTGTATTCTATATGACATATTAGAAAAGTCAAATCATGGAGAATCATTTTCAATCAAGGTTTTAACGAGGTTTTATTTCTTAATATGTGTATTATATATACTATATTAGTTGTCTTTGGGTTAATCTTTTTCAGATTATGACTTAATTAGGCCTACAAGGCTCGTTGCCCTTTACTGATATTTTATTTGCATTTTTTTTCTTCTTTGTAACGAAAAAGATTTACCCCACTAGTCTATGAATATATCTAATTTTTTCACTTTTAACCGCCGAATTCAGGTTTACCATTTTACCTGAGGTACTTTTCATAGGCTAAAATTTAATATGAGTTGAACGTCTTGATTTCAGATGTCCGCTTTCGCCTGTACGTAATAATAGAAAATAGTATTGAGGAAGTATATTTATCATATCATTGAATTTATAATTAACAAGCTTTTTTTTATCTCGTCGAGAATAAGTTAATTAATAGAATTCTAATTAACGGACCATAAACAAAACATAGTATTCAAAACTTACATATATATATATATATATGTTTATATACACTAAGATGTGACAATGTTAGGCTTGAGAAAGTGTGTGTTCAGTCCACAATGTAATTTTTGTTAAAAAAAAAACTCTTACAATTAACTCCCTAATTTGTTATAATATATCATTTTTCAGCTCACCAAGAGGCACTAAAGAAGGAAATCGAAAGACTAAGGCAATTGTACCACCAACAAAACCTAAAAAAGATGGGAGATCAACCGCCGCCGCCGCCGCCGCCGCCGCAGCAACAAAACTCCAATGCCGTAGGCAGCTGTACGGAAAAGGAACAGTTTCCCAACTGATCTCATTCATGCCATGCGACAAGAATGTAGAGAGAGAAACAAAAAAAGAGTTGGAAGGATGAGAGAGATAAATTAAGCTAAAGGTGCATAATGCTAACCTGCGGTTTTCACGTGATGTGTTTCTCAATTGTAATGTTTGTGTGGAGCCCCTGACAACTCTGTGATATCTTCATATTTTTATTGGAGCCAGTGGATACATGACACGTGGAGTTTTTAGATAGGTGGTCATTTTTTCTTTTTTATTTTTGCTTGAAATCAATGTCCTTGGGTTGGGAGGTCAATTTGGCTTCTTTTAATTTATTATTATTATTATTAAGATTTTTGGAATTTGTTTAATTGAAGGAAGGAAGAAAATTGTCAGGGGGGAGTGGTAATATATATCTGATCTTGTATTTTGCTCTTCATCATTCTGTGTCCTATTTTGTCTCCCCTCTTAAGATGATGTTTTAAATTCTTTTCTGAAAGATGTAAAAAAAGTTGGAAATTAATTGAGAATTCACTTTGAATTTTTTTTCATTAATACAAAATATTGCTCTCGCCAGAATTCACTTTAATTTGATGTCCTTGTGATCATCACTGCTGTATATATTTAGCCACAATACTACAAATAGGGATGAATATTGTTCCCTAAATATCCCAATTTTTGTACAAAAACTAATTTTCGTTCAAATTTTGTCCCGTCTAATCACAAAGTGCCAACAATTGTATTTTTTATTTTTGTTATGAAAAACTACTTTTTTGCTGCTTCTTTTACGTACTATATTTTGTTGTTGTAAACACACAACTAAGGAAATACCTGAAATAGAATTCTAAGGCGATTGGCGAGCACAAATAAATAGCCTATTATAAAATAGTATCCTTAAATTGCTTGTTGCTTAAAATTTGATAAGAGTATTATACTATTTGATGTTGAGAAACATCAAAATTTGTTAGAATTTGTTCCATAGTAGAAAATTCAAGAGAAACATATATGTGGTTTTTTTGCTCTAGAAAAATATCTAAGAGATATTGTAATATGTCTCTCAAATGTTTAAAGTCAAAAGTCACATCTAAAAGTAGTAAAAACACGATTTTTAAGTGTTTAGAATAAGCGATTAGCATCATGGCTCTGAATTTAAAGTCATGGTGCTTGCACTATACATTGTCAGGACAAAGAACCCAGTGCCTAGGCGCTGTGTTGCCCAAGCGCTAGTGCCGTGACAATGGTTCAATATACCCATGGTTGCAGTGTTCAAAAGATGGCACCGTGGCACCAACTCGATTTTGTTGATATTAAACTTTGTGTGATTTTGAATTGTTTCGAATCATTGTTTTCATATAAAAACAAAATACCTATTACAAACAGACATATTTGTTTTAATATATAGTTGTGTTATTTTAAGAAAAGATACCTTTACATGAAAAAGGTTGCACTGGTTCATGAAAGACATCCATGCGTCTTTATTAATTCTCTAAAATTTCTAGATTTTATAACTTGTTCTTAAACACCATAATATTGCTAATTATAGTGTCCTAGGTTTATTGTATTTTAGGAGTAATTTTCCACTATAATCCGTTAGCAAGCTTTGTAGTGAGGGAAATAAAAGGTTAAGGAAATTAGTATTTTTATAAGCCTCAAACCCAACATTGTTTTCTAGTTTGCTCACCTCTATTTTCAAATTTCTACCCACAAATTCTCCAACAATTTTAAGGTTTTATTTTACTGCAATAGAGATTGAGAAAAAATGACCTCTTTCCTCAATCCATTACTACAAATGCTAGTTTATACGACTCTCATTGGATGATGGTTTACTAGGAAACCATCATTATAAGTCACGCAACATTTATGAGCATTAAATGTCACGTGCTTTAGATGACAGTTTCTCAAAAATGTCATCTAAAGTTAGGCATTAGACTACAGTTTGAAAGAAACCATCATCTAATAAGTTTTATAATTCCGCCCACTCGAAAATTAAACCTAACTCTCTCAGCGCCGTCAGCCTTCCTTTTTCTTTTATTGTCCCTCTCTTAATTCTCTGTCCTCTCTCTTCCTCCATTGCCTCCTTGTACGCCATCCCCATCCTCTTCAGTGTCAAGCTTGAAGTCCCATCGTTAAGACCTACCGCGAACAACCCTTGTCGCCGTTAAGCCCTATCGCAAACACCCCTTGAGCCACCGCTAACCCATCAGTCGCCACCCTCTGTTGCCCAAAGTGTATTTTTCCCTTTTATATAACAATGTCACTCAAACAATTTCTATTGTAAATTGTTTGATTTTTTTCTTGCTTATTATAATGGAGATTTGATATGAATTTGAGTTTGTAATTTGCAAAATTTTAGATGATGGTATTCTATGAAATTGTTATAATTAGTAATTATGTTTTTATTTACTAATTAGGTTTTTATATTTAGAATTTGTGAATAGTGTAATTAGGACTTGGTAAATTGTTTCTATGTTAATTTAACAATAGTGTTAATTAGTGTGTTAGTTTTGGTTTTACAACTTTTAGTTTAAACGTTGTTATTTTTTATATGTTAGTTTAAGTTTTATATGTTATTTTTAGTGTCATTATATTTTAGCTTTATATATATGTAGGTTATATATATATGTTGATTTTAATTATATGTTTATTTTAGTTTTAATTATATTTTAATTTTCATGTTATTATTAGTTTTAGTTATAAGTATGTTTTGATTATATGTTTGTTTTTGTTTTAATTATATGTTTATTTTAGTTATAAGTGTTATTGTTTAAGAATATTTCAACATGTTGGACAACGAATTCGTTGATATGGAGGGAGAAATGACCGAACAAGATGATTATGAGCTCCGGAAAAGGGAGTCATTTAATCTAGATGTGGATGGAAAAAGAATAGCAACTTTGATGAAGTGTCAAGGTTAAGTTTGAAAGGTATAAAAATACAAGTCCAATTCAATGAAGAAGGTCAAGCACTTGGAAAAGAAGGGGATAAGCTAAATTGTAAGTGTATCATTGTTAACTATATAACTTATTATTGCCAGCTAAAATGTCTTGTCTATCTTTTGATTGATTGTATTTTTAACGAATTTTATATAGGGCTTTAAATGTGTGGAAATTAAAGACAACCACTAAAGTCATCTTTAATAAGCTGTATACAAACACTAGATTTCTAAAACCACAAAAAGTAATCATTCAAGTATAAATATAATTGTAATTGGGAATGCAATTATTATTATTTAACATAATAAATTGTTTCTATGTTTTTTTTAGAATATATCCCTACAACAAGGAGACAAAGAATATGGCTATTTTCTATTAAGGTACATGAGAGATATTATAATTAATGGGGGTCACAAGTCTTCACAAACCTAGATTTTTATACCAATGAGTATTTGAGGGAGATGATAGAAGAATGGGAAAGGTTTGTACAACAATTCGTTAGAAACAAATTATTGAACACTTATTTTGTGTAAGTATGTTTGCATATGTAGTGTTATATGATTTTGTTTATATTTTCTAATTTATGTTATCAGCAAATTGTGAGGCCAATGAAAAATAAATTGAATATGGAAAAGCCACGCATAGGTAAAGAAAATAAAGCCTTATCTTGTAGCCAACATATTTTGATGGAAGAACAAGTTATTTGAGCCAAAAAAAAGAGAAAGATTACAAGTCACATATATTGTGGACATGACTATCTAGTACTGAAGGGAAGTACCAAAAGTTTGCACCTTTTTTATCCCATGGTAGGCGCTCCTGGCTCTAAACCACCCAGCTAAGCTCGGGTTTGTATGCAGTCACTAGAGAACAGTGCACTAAAATTCACAATCTTCAACAGGAAGAGGAAATTCTGGTTAGCAAACGTTATATCAGAAGGGAAAATTCCAGTCAGCAGAAACTTCATGTGCAAAAAGTCTCTTGGAGCATGCATTTTACGCGCAGCCTGTTGCTTTTAAGTTGCATCTTTTACTCTTTTGTTGTTTAAAGTTAGTCCAGAACAGTCTCCATTGCTCTAACAGTGGCATGGCTAAACAAGTAAAATAACATGGCATGAAAGGCAACTCCTTGTAGTAACTTTTGCTGTTCAATTGAGCATTGAACATTACTCGCTCTTAATTATTTCATTGATTTCTTTGGCCTCATTGATTTCTCAATGTGTATGACTTGCTCTTCCTAATGATTTCCATTCCTTTAAACTGCAGATTCTTTTCCTTTTCTACGCTCATTCTTTTTTTTTTTTTTAATGGCAACGGCACTTTTAGGTTATAAGATACTAGTATTGGTCCTGCCAATCCATTCTTTTTACTCGGTGGGGTGGGAGTTGGTTGTTTCAAGTGCTTAACTTGGTTATTGTTGCTTCAGTTCTGCTTCGTTTTTGTTCTCCTTTCAAGTTCCTTCTGTCTACCCCCACGAGGCACCAAAGTTCAAGTGCAAGACAAAGGAAAATAAGCACCAGGCCCACCCCCCTGCCCCCCCCGCCGACCCCCTCTTTTTTTTTGTGTGTGTGTGTGTGTGTGTGTGTTTGCTGAAAGCATACGGTCCTTTGGATAACAGTACCCCTCGATTTAATGCAGTAGCTTGGGTGCATATGAACTTCTAAAGAATCAATGTGATGTCAATGAAAAAGAGGATCTTTTTGGCATTAAAGGTTGACGTAGTATTCTTAGGAAATTATAGCATTCATCTAATTGCTAATCATATATATATATATATATATATATATATTAAGCTAATGATTTTAATGGATAAATAGATCAAACGAATGGTAAAGGAAAAAAAGTTAACGGACTTTAACTGTTAAAAATATTGATTTTTAATCATAGCATCTTTAACATCGATTGAAAACCGTCGTTAAAAATGTTTTTAACAACATTTTTGAATCGATGTTAAAAATGATATTTGTAGTAGTGTTCATGCCTACTCCCACCCCTTGGTTTATGTTAATACATAGCTTATATCTGATATAAGTAAGAGACATAAGAGAAAGGAAGGGTAAATGGAGGAGCATAGGTGGGTAAGAGAAAAATAAGGAGTGAGTTTGAGAGCTCAATCAATGGAGTAAGGAAAAGTTTCTATACCAAAGAGAAAACTAGTGTAGTTATTCTCTAAACAAATCATGCTATCTCATGTGTTAAGTACATAGCGAATTCACAAAAAGGTGTAAGATTAATATTCATTATTGTTTGATGCCCACTTGTTAATTTATTGGTGTGAAGGCTTACCTTGGAAGATTTACGTTATCAAAGTTTAAAGCGAGGAAACCTTGATAGGTTTCAAAAAGTTTGAGCTATAATCTCCTATATTTTATATGAATTAAAATTATATACCTATTTTCGACAAACAACGATTTTGAGAAAAAAATTATTTATTACTGATACATATTTGTGCTACGTTCTGTGCTATATTTCCAACAACTCCATCACCAAATTGAAATCTAGTAATGATCAACCATGCGACTTAGCCCTTGGTACCTCCACTAATAATAAAAGAAAAGAATCTATGACATCTTTTAAATCAAGAAGAAGTCAACGTGAAAGGAAAGAAAAAACATTAGCTTTAGATTTTGTTTCATCTCAAGATTTATCCTTCTTGGTTGAATCAGGAGATAAAAACAATGTACTCAACAAAATAACGTTGTTGCTAATTTTTGAGGAAGATCCAAAGGTATTCAATGAAACCATGTCGTCTAGAAACACTTCTTTTTAGAGAGAGGCTATAAATGATGAATTGGATTCAATAATGACAAATAAATATGCATCTTGGTTGATCTTCCACCAAGATCGAAACCAATAAGCAATAAGTGGATGTTTAAAAGAAAGTACAATACTAATGAGTCTATACAAACATTTAATGCTAGATTAGTAGCTAATGGTGGTTCTAAATAAAAATATGAGGTGCACTATTTTCAAACTTATGCTCCAGTAGTTAGATTAACATTTATTAGAGTGTTATTTGCAATTGCATCGATAAACAATTTGTATGTGTACCAAATGAATGTAAAAACAACCTTTTTTAGTGGTAATCTTGATAAAGAAATCTATATGAAACAACCCGAAGGGTATGTGTAGCTTGGAAATGAGAAAAAAATATGCTAGTAAATCAAATCACTTTATGGTTTAAAGCAAGCACCAATTATAGTAGCATGAGAAATTTAACTCTATTATCTTGTCTCACGGTTTTAAACATGACAATGCTGATAAATGAATTTATTTTATATTTAGAAATAATTTTGATGTGATTATTTGTTTGTATGCTGATGACTTGGTTATCTTTGGGACAAACATGCAATGGGTAAATAATACTAAAAAGTATCTAATTTCATAGTTTAAGATGAAGGATCTTGGTGAGGGAGATACTATCTTAGGTGTGAAAATAAAGAAGCATAGTAGGGGTTACTCGTTGTGTCCTTCTTATTACTTGACAAATTGCTTCTCAAATTAAATTATTTGAAGTTTAAAGAAGGAATACCCCATTCATTATAGTGTTAAGTTACTAAAACATTTTGGTAGAGCAGTAGCACATATAAAGTATGCTAGTGTGATGGATAGCTTAATATATGCAATGGATTGCACAAGGCTAGATATTGTTTTTGTTGTATGCAAAATGTCAAGGTTCTTAGTTACTTAAGTGTGGAACATTGGAACGCAATTAGAAAAATATTTGGTTATCTTAAAAGGACCATTAATTTGGCTTTGTTTTATAACGATTTTCCTGCAATACTAGAAGGATACTCAGATGTTAGTTGGATAACCAATATAAGTAATAATAAATCCACATCCTGTTAGATTTTTACAATTGCAAGAGGGGTTATTGTTGGAAAACGATACGCATCAGAAATTTAAAAATTTTTTAAGTCAAAATCTTTTCCAAATAACAAGTTTGACAAGCTAAGTATATAAATTAATAAAAGATCTTACGTATCTCTTCAGTAGACCAAAGACTGTAGAAACTTTGACTAGAGAAGAAAGTTCTGGAAGAGCTTTAACCAACTAGTCATTCTTGCCATTCTCTTTCCGTGATCGGAATGCGAATGATTGCATGTCGTATAGTTTTTCCTCCAGAAACCTCTCCTTCCAACCATTTGAGAAAACTAAGAGCTAAGGTTCTAGATGTTGAACAATAGCTTTTTGAGAGTTTCAGAGTTTCTCTCACTAGAAAACTTTCTTTATACTTCTCAAATGATTTGAGGAATAACGAAAAATAGTTACCTTTATATAGTGGTCAGATTTGGGGTTAGTCCTTATTAGATTCAACTTCAAAATTTGAGTTTGGATCAATTTCAAAGTAAAAACGCATGAAACACGTTTTGCTAATTATCCAGGTGTGGTTGACCATGCCTTTGTGACGTGGTCAACTGTGGTGTCATGGCCTGGCAGCTAGACTTGGACTCGATCTCCTTAGACTTATCTGATTCACCTGATTTGAACTGATTTGATAAATCCTATCTTATTTGACCTGGGTATCTTTTATAGAGCCTTAGTTTTAATTCAAATAACCCAATAGAGAAGTTATCTAATTAAAACAGTCATATATAGATAATTCCATATCAAATAGAATATTATTCAAATAATTCAACATGTTTATCCTAAATTAATTCATAAAATTAATTCAACTAATAAACTAACATGAATTATTAAATTAAATAAATCGAATTTCAGCCAATCTAATAATTAACATAAGTCATTAATATGTAAGAAAAACATATTGTATTGTTACAGGAATTATTATGAGCTAGTAAAGGGGACCTGATGGCCATATATAGATTAAGCTCCTATAATTATAAAATAACATATCCCAGATATATATATTTTATAATTATCAATTCTAATGCTGTTTCACTAAAAGCTTAGAATTGCACTTTTGAACTATATAGAATTATGAAGCCTTAATAAGCTAATCGTCCATGACAATCATAATGTGTAACATCTCCATAGGATATTCATAATCGGCTTAAGGATAAATTCTATTTTACCTTTCCGATTATTTTTACCTTACGTTCCATTTTCTCACCATTGGAATACTTATTATTCATAAATAGTATACCATTCGGTTACATCTATGTATCCAAATGGTTGAGGGCTCTAGTCTTCCAATTACAGAATAATGCCTATAAGATAATATAACTCTACAAAAGAGCTATAGATTCCATATCCATGAATAATGAGTCTACGTCAATCAAGAATTATGTCTTCAACGTACAAGTATACATACCTTCATCTAATCCAGGATGTCACCGTTTGGTATGTCAAAAGACACAAGTCAAGAATACAGGCCTATTAATTCATTCAGGATTAAGATGTAATACTTATGATTGTTTAAAGTAAATTGATTTAAATAAACAAAATTATTAATCAAATCAATTTAACTTTGTTTTGTCTCAATCCAATATATCGTCACTTATGACAATATACCAATGTTTCTACTTGTAGAGTGCTACTTTGATGACCAAGACAAGTCATCTTCTGTTAGGGATGTAGAAAATATAACATTCTTAAAATGAATAAAGTGCCCAACTTTATTTCTTCGATTGTTAACCTTATCATTTAGACTATCACCTTTAAAATTCATGTCTTTATATGCACGATCTTAAAGGTTTAAACTGATAGTCTCAAATTTTTGTTTGTTTATCATATGTTCAACATAAATGAACATAAAGAGGACAATTATTTGATATATGAAAATAAATAATCAACTCTTTATTGATCAAATGTCTCCAAAAACTATTACATCATTTAATTCTTAGGGCACCTAGTCTAATAGTTATATCTTGGGCTTACAAAAAATATTCTTGTACAACTCACTCAATAATGGAGTCTGAATTTATAGCATCTGCAGCTGCTGGCAAATAAGTAGAATGACTGAGAAATTTATTATTTGATATTGAGTTCTAGCCACTATATTTTTTATGCTGCGATAATGAAGCTACTTTGTTTAGACCTTATAACAAAGTGTACACTGAAAAGTCCAAGACATATTAGCTTGGGACATGAATATGTGAAACAACTAATTACAAATGGAGTTATTAATATTATTTATGATAGGATGAATAAGAACCTAGCATATCCTTCAACAAAAGATCTATCGAGAGACTTTTTCAAGTACACATCTAGTAGAATTAGATTGAAATATTTCTTTATAAGAATCACAGGTGATGGTAACCTAACAATGTAATAGTTGTACCATTATTCCATATTTATTTGGAATAAATATGTCAAAGTAAAAGAGGTATTTCATTTGAACCAAAACACTTAAATAATCAATATAAGATTTCAAAAAAAAAAGGGTCAAGTTTTAGAAACATATTTATTTGGGTTAGCATTAAGAAAATAATATTATGCAGGACTATTTAAAAATGTTTATGGGGAAGGATGTATCTGAGAAAAAATAATTTAAAAGGAAAAAAATAGAGAAGTTTAATGAAAACATTTGAAAATATAAGATTTCATTAAAAAAAGAAAAAAGAAAATTAAACAAGCAAGCAAGAAGTTGAAGAAACAAAAGCTTTATATATTAGCGCAAGAGTTGAGAAAAAAATATTTTAGAAGACTACGTATTTTTTAAAAAATAAATATATGTTTGAAAAAATTTTTCTGAAGAGAAACTTAGAGAAATATATTTAATAGAAAGTTTTTGAAACTACAAGATTTTTTGTCTCAAAAAAATTAAAACAGAAAATCCTAAACTAGAAAGTTAGAAGTCATAGTAACAAAAGCAGATAAAACCCTCCACTGTTTTTATGATGCTTATAGATTATAGATTATAAATATATAATAGGAGAATAAGATGCTTATTTCATGTATCAATTATTTTAAAAAGATGCTCTTTCGAAGTCATTGTCACATCAAATGATGTTATTGATGTTGTTGCACCTTAACCTTTGAATGTTGGTGTGTAAATGCCCTACTACATCTTTATCTTTACATTTTTCATGTGTAGGACCAGTTTTATGAAGGACTGAAAAAGAAAATAAATAAATAACAACAAAAAAGAAGTTTACACTAGCAGGGTCTTTTTCTACAAAAAGGATAGTGCTTTTTTATGAAGTAGTTAAATGGCCCATTTAGTTTATTGGTAAACTCAAAAAGACAAAACTAGTCTTCATTATAGCTTTCAGCAAATCATAGATTAACATAAATCACTTAATGATTTACCAGTCAATCACTTATTTGTTGGATCCAACAATTTAATGATAATTTTGATGATAACAAAAAAAAAAAAAAAGACATAAAGATTACTAATAATTTTTAATCTTATGTTTTTTGTTAATCTATGCAAGTTGTAGAAGCATTTATCAACTCAAGATTTGAGGGGGGAAAAAAAGTTGGAATGATAGATTATGCTCTTGAAATATAAATTTTGAAGATGGATAATATTTTAATCAAGACAAGAAGGATCAGAAGACTAGTTCATACAGGTTGAAATGCCATTCTTATAACCTATTTGGTATTAGTTTCTCCTAACCAATTTTTCAATTAAAAATAGTGTAAAACTCTTACATGTTACAAAAAAAGCTAAAAAGTTACTAGAATGTAAACTCTCACATTCTACAATGTTTATAGTTCTTACTAATAGTTTTAACTACTATGCTAAACATCTTTTTAGTCTCTTATTAATTGTGTGAGCAATTTTTTTATTTTTAATTTTTTATTTCCAAATTTGGCTCAACAAACACAAGCACACACATTTTAGAATTGAATACTTTTCAAAATTACATAAAAAGGTTTATAAATATTTTCTGAAGTAATGAAAAATACTTTTGACACCTATAATATGTTCTCAAATTTTACCAGAACTAATTTGTTGAAAAATAGTTTTGCTAAGTGCCAAAAATTGGACGACGTTTTTGGACGAAGATTGTGCCAACATCATATGGTAATCCGATACGTTAATTGAGTCAACCAATATGCTACTGAACTCTGACATGGCAAATGCCCTCGGTCAGCTACCAGTTGACGGGACTTCAACCGCTGATCTATCATATTGTTCAAATGACTACATTTCTCGCTGTTGGATAGCGAATATAAACTGGACTTTTCTTACATCTAGCCTATTTATGTGGGTTTTTTTTTTTAAATAAAAAACTACTGAAGAACCATAGAGAATATTCTAAACTTAATTGAAACTCTAATATATCCTTTCACATTGTTCCAAGAAAAAAAACCTATTAATGATTTCATCACTCGAAGCATTCTTCACACGTCACTCGAAGCCAAACTTGATACAAGCATTTATTCTGTGTTTATACCTCTTTTAACTCTCAAATTAATTATATTCAGATTAATTTTGCACAGACACTTGACTGACCAGAAACTTTTATATCCAAAACCAAGATTAGATTAGCAACCCTTGCAAATTTGGTGTGAAGTGGATAACCAAAACCCAACTTAAAATTGTTGGTTACAAAACCCAACTTAAAATTGATGGTTACATAAGATCTAGTGGGTCTCGAGTAGAGAAGCCTGATTGCATTAGAAATATCATGCTCAAGGAATATTATTCAAATAATTCAACATGTTTATCCTAAATTAATTCATAAAATTGATTCAACTAATAAACTAATATGAATTATTAAATCAAATTAATCAAATTTCAGCCAATCTAATAATTAACATAAGTCATCAATATGTAGGAAAAACATACCGTATCATTATAGGAATAATTATGAGCTAGCAAAGAGAACCTGATGGCCATATATAGGTCAAGCTCCTATAATTATAAAATAACATATCCCAGATACATATATTTTACAATTATCAAGTCTAATGCTATTTCACTAAAAGCTTAGAACTGCACTCTCGAACTATATAGAATTATGAAGCTTTAATAAGCTAATCGTCCATGACACTCATAATGTGTAACATCTTCATAGGCTATTCATAATCGGCTTAAGGATAAATTCTATTTTACATTCCTAATTATTTTTATCTTATATTCCATTATCTCATCATTGGAATGCTTACTATTTGTTAATAGTATACTATTCGGTTACATCTATGTATCCAAATGGTTGAGAGCTCCAGTCTTTCAATTATAAAATAATGCCTATAAGAGAATATAACTCTGCAAAGAGCTATAGATTTTATATCCATGAATAACGAGTTTACGTCAATCAAGAATTATGCCTCCAACGTACAAGTACACATCCCTTCATCTAATCCAGGATGTCACCGTTTGGTATATCAAAAGACACAAGTCAAAAATACGGGCCTATTAATTCATTTCAAGATTAAGATGCAACACTTATGATTGTCTAAAGTAAATTGATTTAAATAAACAAAATTATTAATCAAATCAATTTAACTTTTTTTTATCGATTCAATATATCGTCACCTATGACAATATATCAATGTTTTTATTTGCGGAGTGCCACTCTGATGACTAAGACAAGTCATCTCCTGTTAGGAATGTAGAAAATATAACATTCTTAGAATGAATAAAGTGCTTAACTTTATTCCCTCGATTGTGGACCTTATCATTTAGACTATCACCTTTAAAATTCATGTCTTCCACATAATCTGTCCATCATATGCACGATCTTAAAGGTTTAAACTGATAGTCTCAGACTTTTGTTTGTTTATCATATGTTCAATATGAATGAACATAAAGAGGACAATTATTTAATATATGAAAATAAATAATAAACTCTTTATTGATTAAATGTCTCCAAAAACAATTATAAAATTTAATTCTTAAGGCACCTAGTCGAACAGTTATATCTTGGGCTTACAAAAAATAGACTTGTACAACTCAGTCAGTAACGGAATTTGAATTTATAGCATTTGCAGCTACGGGCAAAGAAGTAGAATGATTGAGAAATTTATTATTTGATATTGAGTTCTAGCCACTATATTTTTTGTGTTGAGATAGTGAAGCTACTTTGTCTAGACCTTATAACAAAGTGTATGCTGAAAGTGTTGGGTTTTGTTGGATTTTGTGATTCAAATACGCAGTGAAAAATAAAAATTAATTCCCACAAAACCCTCGCAGGATCCATGCAATTTGATTAGATTGATAAGAAAGTCATAGAATCTTACCAGGATGACAAAAAGGCAAGATTCTGGAAGGGAGAGAGCGGGTTCACTCTGATGACACCCTAACTCGAGCTTTTAGTAATCAAAATCGGATTCAGACGTTGTTACTTAGAGCAACGTCCTCTGCAGGTATCCACACGAACAGACTCTCTCAAAAACAAATTGGTGTGCTAGCACCCTCTCTTTTGTGTTAAAAGACTCTCTCTAATTTTTAGGGTTTTAATGTTTTTTGCCCTTTTAGAATGATAGAACACCTTCTTTTTCTTAATTCAGCTAAAAACCCTAAAGCAGATATATATATATCTGTTGACTTCGAGATAGAGTCAGAT
>CAMOHE010056046.1:0-28934 GCA_946598075.1 Artocarpus hirsutus
ATAATTAATGAAATGGAACACTGAAATGTATATTGTGATTATATTTATTATTATAAAGATTTGTAATTTTATGATTATGATTATCATCGTAAAGATAGTAGCTAAATCTATATGCACGTGTGATATTGTATAACCAACCAACGAGCATAAAAACTGACTTTATAATAGTAAAATAAGATTAAAATTATATTTATTATCATAAAGATTTCTAACTTTATGATTATGGCAAACATTAATGAAACTCAAAAACGAAATTTGTGCATGTAATAATCCACGAATAATAGCACAAAATATTGTAAATCTATGATAATAAAATAAGTCTATAAATTCATTGATTATCATAGTATTCGAGCTCAACATAGGTCTCGTAACGAGTGACTGACAATTTTAGCTGACAAGCGAAAAGGTTTCCCTTCAGTAGCCTAGAGTTGTTCCCAATTCCAAACCAGATGTTGAAGTCGAAGCATAGGTTGACTTACAATCAACAGGCAGCTAATTAAAGTTTTCAAACTTTGACCTATTAATTTTCATTCACTAAATATTTTGGTCTATGTCCCTCTTTGTCGTTTAAATACTTTACTAAACACCAATTCAAACTATGATAATAGTTGACTGAGCCAACTAGACTGAACTAATGAAACAACACATAAGTTATTTATGGGTACAAACTTTGAAGAAAGGACGTGTAATTTAAGACATAAGATTACGAATTAATGACAGTATAAAAGATAGCCCACGTGGCTTTCATTCCATCCCAATGCGATGACAAATTTTATTGTCGTTTGAGCTAAAAAATTTTAAAACGACCCATCGACATGTCTAGTAAATTGGGAAGCTTCCTTTCCTTCCAATATTAGCTTCTCTCTTCGCCAAGAGACATTTTAACAACTTTAATTTTGCAATAATTAGGAAAAAAAATCGGTTATCTACCTTACATTCACATTAAACATAATACATAAATTTATACATTTTTTACCGATCTTTAATTTTCACTTAGCAAGTTCCTTAAAAAACCCTCAAAAGAGAAAACAAAGAAACTTTTGACACTTAAATGCTTTAGGTGTTGACTTAAGATGTCTAAAATACCCTCCAAATAGATTTTTACGTATTTTTATTTTTTATTTTTTTTGAAAGTTTAGTCTTTTTTCTCTATTACACAAAGATAATTTAATCATTTTAATAATAAAATCAAAAATCTTGACTAAAATAAAATATATATATATATTATATTAAATTTTTAAAGGTATATATTTAATAAGATTAAAAATCAAATATATAGTTTTTTTGATAAATATAAAATATAAGATATAAAAAGGTAAATATAAAAACAGTAATGAATTTGCCAAAAGAATTTCCACGTCAAAAGCACAGAAAAGAATACTTGAAAATAAAGGCCAATGAAAATTGCGCACATGCAATAAATTGCAAAAGAAAGAAAGGGACTGGTGCCATAACAAATTGGAGGACAAAAGCGTCATTTTGGAACTTTCGTGACACTATACTAGTTGGGACTCTGGGATTAGAATTTTAAGCAAGCAGAGCTGCTCTCGCGGTGCTTTTTAGATGTACACTCTGTGAGGAAGCGGTACAACAAAAAGGCTTTCGGAAACCATAATAAAAAGAAGGAAAACCTCTTTCTTTTTGGAATATTTGATTCGTACGCAGAACGAGAAAGGCCGGGGAGAGATTCAGAAACCATAGCACAAGTACAGCCTTTTGCTTTCTCTCATTTGCAAATTCTATTTAACACATTTTATGATTAGAAATTATTTGCTTTTAGATTTTCAGACTTTGAAACGGAATTATATATGAATTATTTACAAAGTTTTTAGACATCAAAGCATAGGTAAAGTCTTTTGCTTTCTTCGTAGAATCCATTTAATTTTTTATGACAGAAAATTATTTGCTTAGATTTCCAGATTTTGAAATTCTTTATTATTCACAGTGATTATAGATTTCAAAAACGGAGCAAAAGCTACTGCTTACTTTGTTGAATCTATATAATCTTTTTGTGATTAGAAATTATTTGCTTAGATTTCCAGATTTTGAAACTGTTAATTATTTAGAGTGATTATAGATTTCAATAACAGAGCGAAGGCTACTGCTTACTTTGTTGAATCTATATATGATTAGAAATTATTCGCTTAGATTTCTAGATTTTGGAACTGTTAATTATTCATAGTGATCATAGATTTCAATAACAGAGTGTCGTGGTTGTGGATCCTCCTGGATAATTTATTAAGGTTCATTTTACCCTCAATTAATTATTTATAATATGGTTCAAGAATACATTGTGTTATTATTTGGTTACAATAAATTAAGAATTACTTAACATTTAGTTCACGATGTCGATAAAGTAGAAACTCATTATTACAAATAATATCAGCTTAAATTTATTTTAACATTTTAACTTATCAACAATTCTTAAATATTTATCGTACCAGTTATCTGTACGATAAATCAAATTCATGTTTTATAAGAAAAACAGTTACAATAAACATCAACCATCTTCTAAAATAATTTTGATATTTTTCCCACTTAGAGAGTTAAAATTAACTTAATTAATTTTGTCAAAGTTTTTCACTTTTTCACTACAACAAAAAATTAAAAAAAAACATTTTTAAAATAAAAGCATAAAAAATTTATTTAAAACAAAACACTATTTTTATTTATGAAAATATTATACAACATAAATATAAATATGGTCTAAACAAGATCTGAACTTCTTAAAAGTTCTGGAGAGTTAAACTGATTCAACACAATCCCTAAAACTTAGGAAGAGCTCGGATGAAGAAAAACTAAAAGAGGGCATTGCCTTTTACAGGCAAAGTTGACCCAGTGTGAGCCCACGGTATTGACGAAAACTGTCAGCTCTTGATGGTTTTGATATTATTTTTATTTTTTCTTTCTTTTCCTTCGGTTTTTCTTCCGTGGAAAGCAAATTTTAGTTCTAAATCCAGTGCGACCCGGAGCTTGAAAGGACCAATAAGATGCAATCTGAACCTTCGAATGCGTGGGCCAGGCGTGCAGCCAATGGCTCAGATGGAGTCAAATGGAAAGTTGACTTTGCCTTGCTGCTTAATATCTGCCGCTTGATCTGGAATGAACGGCTAAGATCAAGGGAGCTCTGTAACTTCAGTGTGAGCGGCCACGTACAAGTGGTACCTTTCTGAGATGGTGACAGACATATGAGGCCCTCGCTGACGTCAATGTTGATGTGATATTTACGGTTTAATTTTGCCCGTTTTAGTATGTTTTGCTCAATTTTTACTCCGGCTTTCAAATCTTAAAATAAATAATTGAAACAAAATTAATTACTTTACAAATTTAACATTCATAAAGATATTTAAATAACATTAAAACACATAAAATAGATTAAAAATAAGAACAAACTTCTAAAATTAACAGCTTTGTTTGGTTTTATACAAACACAATATTTGATACACGAAAATATTTTTAAAAATTACTAAAAAAATAATAGAACATATTTTTAAACTAGAACACACTTTAAAATTTATTAAGATTGAAACTAGAATTACAACACACAAAAATTAGCGGTTTTTACCGATTGGACATAGAACAAATATTTAACACACATAAATGACTCTAAAAATTATCAAAAAAATAAACATAAAAACACATTTTCACACAAAGACACAAAAACAACATATAACACAAAATTGCTTTAATTAAGGGATTTAACAACAAATAATAATGCAAAACAAATGATTTTAGCATAAAAAAATGTGCATTTTTTTGCGTGTTTATCATACCCCAACCAGCTTATAGCTATACTCTAACAAGTGATATAATTTTGACATAATTTACTGAATATCCACACAATGCAAACCATTTAATTCTAATTTGACTCACCTAACTAAATAAACTAACAAAACAAAACTTTCATTTAATCACTTTGCATGCTATTTAACAAAATATAAATAAGCCAAACTTAGTGCATAAAGTGCAACACATAATTATGAAGTTTCATAAAAAACAGAGTAAAATCATTCCATTATTCTACTTCAAATCACTATGTAGATAGTAACAATTTAAAATTTAGTTATTAGAAAACAAAAATATACAACAGAAACATAACCAAAAGATAAACTTTACAACTTTCCAAGTATGAGTTGCAAGTTCGTGCCATTTTTCAACCGATGTCTTTGCTTGGAGGGGTGTTTGATAAGCCTCCAATTCAGTTCACCTCTGCTAGGCGTGCTTGTGAGTTATTTCTGTTAGTTAGGCCGTGATGCAACTGTTTCTCTGATCTATTTTCTTCTTCTTTATTTTGAGTTGTCGTTTACTCTTCTATGATCGTTTTCTTCTTGACGTTTGGACATTTAGTGTAATTTGCTTTATGTTTGGTGCTTTGCTGTGCGTTTCGGCTTAGTCCTCTGTGCAGCACCCCTTCTTGACATTAACGGAAGCCTATTTGTAGGTATCATGCTATCAGCCCATTTTTCTCTCTCCATCTTTCGACAACTTTCTTTTTCCTCTTTACCGGCCGTGTTGTTTTTGACATATCTTGATCGTCATTAGGGAGTTAAGATACCGTAACCATATTCTTACCCTCGTCTTGATCCTCAGCAGAAGGTTCTCGGAATGGGCCACTAATAAGAGGCGCATTAAAAAATGAAGGATCATCATCCCCAGGTCCAATTTCCAAATCAATTTCTTCTCCAATCTCCCTAACCACCAAGTGATGCCTTTGTATCTGCTGAATCAAGTTCATGTCGTTCGTCGCAGAATTCATCCCTAAACAACTGGCCGGTAGCAACATCCAGCATGACAGTCTTATGCACAAGTCGCAACATTAAATCCAAAATGTTTGTTAAACATCACACGGTTAACTTTTATGGCTAAACTATTTTAATCAAATGGTGGACAAGCAACTAGTTTTTAAGAACACGGAAGATAACAAGAACATAAATTCATAAAAGTAGCAACATTATCTATTCTATTCTTTTAGACCAAATTATTTCGCAACCCTACCAAAGAAAAACTAGAGTTCATTAGATGGAGATCAAAGTACCATTAGATGGACGAGAAAAAGATGACACACTATAGTCGCAGTTCAAAGTGGCTTTTAAAGCAATTGTTTTGCTCCAAGATTTGAATCCATTACAAGCGCTTCATAAAATTCTCGAAGAGATAAACTGAGTGAGATCTTCTTCCTGACATGTGGAGAATTTGGCCCTTTGATCAGATTGAATTCCTCGGTGAGACAGATTGTAGATTAATAAATAGAAACCTTTTATTAGGCAGCCAGGTGGGGGAATTCCTTTAGTTGGACTAACTGCAACCGTTTTCCTGCAATGTCAGGGTAATTCGTTCCTCTTTCTTCTTTTTTTTTTTTTCCTCCTCCTTCTTTTGGCTAAATATGATTAGGGTAATAAGTAACTCACGAGTAGGGTAAAAGAGTGACATAACATGTAATTTTTGCGGTAATTTATGTAAATGGTATATTGGTTGCAGATATTTCTTTACTTCTTGTAGGAATTATTAAATCTCCTAATTAATTTTTTAGTTCAACTCACCCTCCAGTGAAGCGACAAATTTTTTTAAGGAGAATGTGAGTTAAATCAAAATTTTTAACTAAAACAACATTTTGATTAATTTTAATTCATTTAAAAGTCTAAAGCTTATAAAAAATGAATTCATTTTGAAAGTCCAAGTATTGTGGGTGATATTTGGTTTATTTGATATTTTAAATGTAATATATAAAGAGTATCCAATTCAAATTAAATTTTCACAATATAAAAGTAAACAACCTTTCTAAAAATATTTTTAAAATAAATGAACATAATTTTTTAAAATTAGATAAATGATAAGGCTGGCAATTCGGGTCCACGGGTCGGGTTCTGGTCGGGTTGAGTCCTTATTTAAACAGCTAACACGTCAACCCGAACCCGACAGGTCAAAAAAAGCCCAACCCAGACACGACCTGACGTGTAGACGGGTTGACCCGGCCCGACCCGTGCAACCCGCCAATATACTATTTTGTGCATGTTTGTGTTGACATGACACACTGACCCGCTAAACCCGATGACCCGCAACATGATAGACCCAACAATAAGCCTACAAAATAAACAATAACCCAACAAAACAAAACCATAAAAAAAGTTAACAAAACTTTGTATAAGTTTAACAAAAACAAATATGTTAGAAATTCGAATCAGGTCAAGTTAGATATACAACAAATGTTAGACTAATTTGACACATTAAAATTAATTTCAGGTTATATGGGTTGCATTAAGGTACACGAGTTTAATTTAGGTTACATTGGTTGATTAAAAACTTTCAGGTCAATTTTTGGGTAAACATGATTTCGACACGTTTTTGACGGATTATTTCGGGTTGATTTCGTGTTAATTCAGGTCGACCCGAACCCAACCTGTTTTTTGTGCGGGTCAAATGGGTTCGATCCAATTCCAACCCGAGGCCCATTTTCCTAACCCTAACCCATATTTTTCATGTCGGGTTCGTGTCGTGTCATCGTGTCATGACCCAAATTGCCGACCCTCATAAATGACCATTTATCAGTGATAAATTTGAGTTTATCGAATTTAATATTGATAAACTCCTCAAACTTAGTTTATCATTGACAAACTAATCAAGTTTATTAGTGATAAACTTGAGTTTATCAAGTTTAACACTGATAAACTCCAAGAGTTTATCAAGTTTAACATTGATAAACTCAAAGAGTTTATCAATTAAACTTAGTTTAGCACCGATAAATGGTTATATGCCTAATTTTAAATATTATTATCATTATTTTAAAAAGGCTATTAAAATGGTCACCCAATCCAATTTTCTTGAATTTTTTAAGGGACAAAATGAGAAATAATTGCAAATTGAAAGTGTCGAAGGGGAAGATAAGAAATAAATTTGAAAGTTTTCCAATTTTGGGTTAAAATAAAAGGGAGCCACTCGACCGGGGTAGTTGTCCTCAAGCCCAACGTGGCCCCGCGAGTGCCCTCTGACCTATGTAAAAAATCGTTCATAATTCTTCCCCATCTATAAATACTAACAAAATGATAACATGACATTAAAAAGGCCATTCTGTCTTGATTTGAACAAACTTTCTAAATAATTGTTACTTTCTCGAGCTTTGTTCAGGTTGTTAAATTTTCAAAATGAACGGCGATAATTTAATCACTAGAGTGACTACAGAAAATGCACTCAGACAGACGAACAATAACAATAATATTGATAATATTAATAATGGTAAAGATTTATACAAAAGCTAACAAGAATCTACAACTAGGAGATCTTCCACTAGCTTGAAAACCATACAAAAAAGCGATATAATTGACGTTTGCAAGAACTCGAGCTAAATAAGTTCACAATTTTGGACAAGTTTGGCATGACCCAAAACAAGAATGGTAAAGATATATGGAATGAGATGAAGGATGTACAGAGTCAATTGCGTGAAAAACAATAACCAAAGTAAGCTTGAGAGAGAGTGAGAGAGAAAGGTGGTGTTGTTGATGGCATAAACGACGTCAATCAAAACAAAATTAAAACACAATAACCTTATATGTTGCGAATAAACAACGTGAAAGGACAATTGTAATAAAATGCCTCCCTCTGTGTGTGTTTTTTCCTAAGAAAATATGAAAGGAATGAAAACAGTCACACAACCTGATGCCATATAATGAATGCTGAATGTTCTATCGTTAGGTTACATTAAAAGTACATAAAAACAAACAAATTGACGAAATACTTGCCGATTAGAATTTATAGTGGTTTAATAAAAATCTTTTAAATGTTTTTTTCTTTAAAAAATATATATGAAGGCAACTCTGTTGTGCTGGCTAGAGAAGCTTTGTCATTAAAAAAGAAAAAAAAAAGACTGTAAATGCTTTCCATTGATATTTCTTATTTGAACAACTTACAGAATTTCGTCTGCTATCATGGAAAGAATGGTTTGCAATTTATTAATCGTGACAATGGTGGTGTTTGGAAGCATTAGTTAAAACTAATTTTAGTTGAAAATATTATAGCGTGTGGATCTTTACATATTTTTTCTTGACATTATAACATATGTGAGCTTTATATTGTAACAATCAAAAGTTTTTATTCTGACCCAGATTACAAAATACCACAAAACTTGCAAAATGTTACAAGGTTGAGTCGAATGATTAAGGTTTACTTGCATTTATTTATTCATACGAAAACGACTTGCGTGCTTGAAGAGTAATTGAAAAGATGCATGTAGGAGATTAGACGCCAACTCTAACCGACCAAGACTAGAGAGCGATGATTATGTTTATAAATGAAGAAATACAAAAGAGAACCAAAAATGAAGAGGTCTAACAAAGGATTTTTTTTTTTTTTTTTCAGAACTACTCTATCAGACGTTTTAATGTTCTCTTTTCCACTCTAAATAAGCTCTTCCAATAATTTATCTTTTTTTTTTTCTTTTTTTTTTTTTTTGAGAAGTTCTTTCTTATTGATCTTCGATTCTACCAAATGCCCTGTATATATATAACAACAACCAAGTTGGTTTGCTGTTTGTCAAATATCAAATGTCTCTCTCTAAAACCGTTATCCGACCCTTTTTTGCTTGAAAAATATGTGGATAATCCGACCCTAAAAAAATGTGTTCTTAACCTAACGAGGAAAGAGAGACATAGTGTTCCAAAAGACATGACATATACAACATGTCAAAAAGTTGAGATCTGATCAAAATCACTTCTTTTTTTTTTTTTTTTTTTTTTTGTAAGATATACAACACAATAACACATCAACCCTAACCTCAAATGGTGAAAAGCAAAGGTCGGTTGTGAAAAGAGATTGTTGAATCTCTAGACCCAATTCATGTAATGAACAAGAAAATCTTAGAATTAAATAGTGTAAATTACATATTTAAATCAAGGATTTCCTATGTATAAATTTTGTGACTAAAAAATTTACGAAATTAACATACAATTATTCAAAAAATTCAATAATAGATTCTATAGTTTAATTAATTACCTATCATAATTTAGTAAAGGGATTGATAAATTCCACTGCAACTGAGGCAGAAAAAATTTATCTGTAAAGGACCTGAGAAATTTAATTATGAGAATTTTCAGGTGCAACACTAAGTTGACAGCGTACCGAGAAACACTCTAACGCTAATTGGATCCTTAATTATCAAATTAGTCAAAAATGGGGTTATATGAGTAGCTGTAACGACAAAAAATACTATGCAAACTTTAATAGTGACATTGTTAAAAACTATGTCATTATAGAGTTTAGATACTGACAAAGTCACATTTGGATTTTTATTAAGTTAAAAATAAATTTTTAGACTTAATACAGTCAAAAACGATACGCGATTAAACTTTGATCGTTATTGGTTCATACTGCGATTAGCATATTATAGTATTTGAAAAATAAAAGAAGACATATCAGGTAATAAAATTTCCTGTCAGCAAAGTTAGTTATTGTTGACAGTATAAAATTTACCTACTTGCAAGCATAAACAAAGAACAAGAATCATTTGATTTAAGCTTAAACCCAAGATGATTGTCCTTTGCCATTATTAGAACAATACTTATACTCCACTCAATTTCACCCACGGGGCCACCATTAGCAAGATGTTGAGTTCATGTGACTGTGTATGTTGCATGTATTTATGTGATTTAAACATATGCACTTATGGATTGGATGCTATTAAGTTAATGGCATATGCTAATATAGTAACGAAATTATGCAATAGGTGTATAACGATTAACATTGATAGCGGATATACCCGGAGGACCGATGAATTCGGATTTAATGGCCATGATTTTGGAATTGCAGCAGAAGCTCCAAGCTCAGGAGCGAGAAATGCAAGGTTTATGAGAAAAGTTAGCTAACCAGAATCCCGTACCACCAGCACATATAGATACGCCACTCCCAGTACCACCGCCACAGCAAGTGGATCGTGTAGTCGCCGTTGCTCCGGTAGCACCCACTATCGAATTTTATGAAAGATTTCAGAGGATGAAGGCTCCGGAATTTGATGGATCGACAGACCTATTAGAGGCTGACGATTGGCTTACTGGTATCGAAAGGATACTAAAATTTATGGGACTTAGTGACCATGAGAAAGTCCTATGCACTTCATTCTCTCTCACCAAAGACGCCAGAAGGTGGTGGGAATCCGTAGAACGCAAAAGGAATGTTGATGAGATGACATGGCCAGATTTTGTAGAAAATTTTGACAGGGCCTACTTTAATGTGGAAACCATGACGGCCCAACAAGAAGAATTTAATAATTTCAAGCAAGGTAACATGTCCGTAGCTGACGCTGTGAAGAGATTTAATCAGCTAGCAGGACTTTGTCTTGAGTTAGTACCTACTGATTGAGAACGAATCAGGCGATTGATAAGAATGTTTAGAACTGACATTGCCCTTATAGTTGATAGTGGAGGGCAAGCTCCCAAAGACATAGAGGATTGCATTGAACGGGCAGCCAGAGCTGAGTTCAGAATTGTCCGTGACAAAGAGGAAAGAGCAAGGATTTTTAAAGTCCAGAAGAAAGAGAAGGCCTTAACTAAGCAAAATCAAGTAGTCCAAGTAAAAGGACAAGGAAGTGGCTCGAGTCAAGGGCCCTCCTAGAACTTTCCAGTAAGACACAGCCGTAATGTTGACAATAAAAGGAAATGGAATGTAAGTAGTTCAAAGAATCAGAAGGGACAGCCCCAGAAGAGGATTAACGATGGAGGGAATAACAAACCCCTCTGTGGTCAAGAAGAAGAAAGACGCCTGTTCTATTTGAAAAAGGGGCTTAAGTGTGAAAAAAAGAGTTTCGAGCCACTAGGACATTATTTTGAAGTTAATGTGTGGCTGTTTTTGTTAAAAGAACGAAATTGAGCTCGGATCGAAAAATAAGGCACAAAGGGCAAAATCGTTATTTTTGCTTGAATAACCCGAGTAGCTCTAATAAGGTCACAGATAGGAAAAGAAAGTGATTAGAAAGATTTTAGCCCTTCGTAAGTAACGATAGGGTAGAATTAGAAAGAAATAAGAAAATCGGTATCTACAGAGTTGTGTATAGTTATACAACTCGAATGATTTAGTAATGAACGTTTTATGATGAAACGTATTGAAATTGGCTAATAAGTTTCGTAATTGGCCAACAGGATCCTAGGAGTCTAGGAGGCCGAAGATCAAAGTTGATTTTGCAGTGCACAAAAGCAAGTAAGTATCCTTCCCACCTACAGTATGAAATGGTAGGTGTAGAATGCGTGAATATGCATATTAGGGTATATATTACACTGCAAACTTGTATGATGATATGAAATAAATGTCTAAGAGGTATAGAATCGATGCCTGTGTGTATACGATTAGAATACCTAAGTATATAACATGTTATGTATTGTTATGTATAAGATATTGTGTATTAGTGTATACAATAATGAATGCGTGTATGTATATGAAGTAGGTACTTGTGTGTACTCTGCTGTGCATACGAATTCATATATCATGGATAATATGTGATTATTATTTCATGCCTAGTATGACAACCAAATTAAATGAATTGGTAAATATGTCACCAGAAGTTAAGAAAAGTGTCGTACCGTCTCCCGAAGTAAGAGGAGTTTAAAGGATAAAATATGGTCACGGTGTTACGTAGACCTAAATGATATTGCACAATGGTACGAACGCTTGGGCCCTAAGGAAAGATAAGAAATGATGAAGATAAGGAAAGTTCATAAGAAAGCATAATTGAATCATGCATTCAATTGATTGTCCATGTGGGATTTATAGGACTTATTAGGCGTTAGCTCATTAAGTTTTTCATGCTATAAGTATTCCGACGAGAAGGTCAGAATAAATCGTAATGATGAGCTGGCGGAAGGCTGATGTGTGCAGATTGGGTATGGAGTCCGCTACTGAATGTTTTCGCTGTGCATTTTAAATGTATTTTGAAAAGGAATGTTTGAACAGGAAAATGTTGTAAAAGTAAGAATGTTTATGTAAAAACAAGTGAGAGAAATTATTTTGAGAGTTACCAAATTTATTGTAAAGTAAAGTATTTATTTCAGTTTCAAAAAAAAAGAAATTAAAATTTTTGCCCCTAAGTATGAAAGGAAAAGTTTAATCACAGCCCGAAAAGGCAGGTTGTGACAGTCGTACCACCCTCTCGACCCACGGGGAGCCTCCATGTTAAAGTAATAAATCATAGATGGCCACAGTGTTATTGAGATATTGCAAACCCTAATATCCCGTTGATCGCGCGCACAACTGGTACAATCACCTGGGCCCAAACAGTAAGTTAAGATAAAGTTTGAATAATTGAGTATAAAACAAATCAATAAGCAAGCATAATATGATCATGCATTTATTTATCAAATGATCTTCAAATTGTTTTGCGAGTTGAACTTCCTACTCGCTGAGCGAAAGCTCATTTAAGTGTGTTCATGCTGTAGGTAAGGAACCTATCAGCATCACTCAACTGAGCAGTGGCGAGCAACGGACAAACGATGGGGATGGGAATGGATACCGCTTATATAAATGTAACATTTCCGCATTTATAAGTTTACGAAATTTTGCACGTTTTTATTTTACAAAATTAAGTATGCATTAAAAAGTAAATAAGATTATGTATGCAAGTTTTTGAAAACCGGGGTTATACCCATACAATACTAGTCTATAAAATGTTAAGATTTAAAAATGTTGTATTGAAAAATGCAACAAATATGCATGAATTTTTAAGTAAGAAAATTATAAGATCATTTAGAATAAAAATGACCGTAGAAGTTTTACGTTCAAATAAGTAAGGTTTTTAATGAATATGTTATTATGAAAGTCTAAATAGTTATATTTTAAGAAAACTAGTATGTTAGACTTAAATAAATAAATTATACGAAATTAATGTTAGACTTCAATCAAGAGTGTTTTTAGTATTGATATGTAGTGTTATGTAATAACATGTCATACTGCATACACATAAGAATACAAGTGAAACGAAGCAAGATAAGTTAAGGGTGTTGTACCATCCTCTCGACTCACGAGGAGGCTCCATGTTAAAGTAATAAATCATAGATGGTCATGGTGTTATTGAGACATTGCAAACCCTAACATCCCGTTGATCGCGCGCGCAACTAGTACAATCACCTAGGCCCAAATAGTAAGTTAAGATAAAGTTTGAATAACTGAGTATAAAACAAATCAATAAGCAAGCATAATATGATCATGCATTGATTTATCAAATGATCTTCAAATTGTTTTGCAAATTAAACTTCCTACTCGCTGAGCAAAAGCTCATTTAAGTGTGTTCATGCTGTAGGTAAAGAACCTATCAGCATCACTCAACTGGGCAGTGACGAGCGACGGACAAACGATGGAGATGGAAATAGATACCGCTCACGCAAATGTAACAGTTTCGCATTTATAAGTTTACGAAATTATGCACATTTTTATTTTACAAAGTTAAGTATGCATTAAAAGTAAATAAGATTATGTATGCAAGTTTCTAGAAACTGTGGTTATACCCATACAATACTGGTCTATAAAATGTTAAGATTTAAAAATGTATTGGAAAATGCAACAAATATGCATAAACTTTTAAGTAAAAAAATTATAAGATCATTTATAATAAAAATGACTGTAGGAGTTTTACGTTTAAATAAGTAAGGTTTTTAATAAATATGTTACTATGAAAGTCTAAATAGTTATACTTTAAGAAAAGTAATATGTTAGACTTAAATAAATAAATTATACGAAATTAATGTTATGATTAGTTTTAAAAAGACTAAGTTTTAAAAAAATTATTATGTTAGTTTTAAGATAATAAGTTACAAGTAAAATATATAAATAATCTGAAAAAGCATTTAAAATAAGATTTTATAACAGTAATCGATTTTAAATTATTTTCAAAATAGATCTATTTAAATTAAGATATGTGGTAAAAGTAATATTTTTTTTTTAATAATTATCTCTATGTTTAAAGGATAAGTTTTAAAGAATTATTATAGCTACGATTTAAGAAGTAAATATATGATGTAATGAATTAAATCTTTAAAAACTATGGTTATGTTTAAAAGAAATAATTGTTATTACGTTTTAATCACGTTTAAGAAAATAATATTATTATTCACTTCAATGTTGTTTAAAAAAAAATTATTCCACAAATTTAAAAAATTCATATTAAATTATGTTCAAGTATTAAGATTATAAAGTTAAATAGCAGCTACGTAAGACAAGTCGTTACAATTCATGTCAAAGCAACACCTTAATTAACATACCCGCACCCCCTATATACATATCACAACCTTCAACTTGAATTCTAAACTAACATATTGGGGACTTAAATTCACATTAAAAAATAGGGATTTAAATTCTCGCCTAATCTAGTTTTGATTTTTCAGTTAAAAAGTTTTGGTAACTACCCTAAAAATGGTTTTCACAAGCAATAATGTATGAAGCATTTAATAAACTGGCGTATCAGTTAACTTAACTTTTATTCAGCTGAATTTGTTTTCGTATATTTATCAAGCATGAACAGTACGTAGTGCATTGTACTCTTTATTAAATTTACCGCAAGTACTTCCATGGGAAAATTAGTTTAATACCTCGAATGTTGAGTGCCATTTTTGTTAAGACCACTTATATACCCCAGCCTTTTCACCACATTGTATGCAACGTCCACATAATCTTATCAAGCATGTAATTAACCCCCAAAAAAAAAAAGCTATAAACATATCCACATATTTAGAAAATGAGACCTGAACCTGCTTACTCATCGTTTTGAAACACACAAGACAATCCTTTCAACAAAATGTAAGACTAGAAGTTCAACTCCAATAAAACGCATCCACGTGTTTAGAAAATATGACTCAAACCTGCTACCTTAGCATTTTAAACTCACAAGACAATCCTTTTAACAAATATGATTCAGTCATGAAGTGAAACTTTGTCCAGGCTAGATTCGCTCAAACGTGATCGTGAGCACGTGAATTGTCCTTGCAGAAGCAGAAAGGGTTCCAAACCTCAAATTGATCCAATTGTTGTTCCCTTGGATGTCAAAATCAAATTCCTCACTTGCATTCCCATTGATCTAAGTCCACAAAAAATACAATTTTCAATACCTGGAAAAGTAACACTGAAAAATAACAAAGCAAAAGAGAATTTACATACGTCAATTGCGCAGCAGGGAACGCCCAATCGGATAAAACCATCCTCAGGCTGCAGGCCATCGGCCTGCATGCGCATGAGGATGGTACGATCTCCAATCACTTCCCCAGAGAACTCATTCACAAAAACTTCCCCCTTCCGTCCACAACCCTCACACTAAAAAAGATGGTATAAATTATTTAATGGTTGAAAATAAAGAGACATTTACAACACAATGTTTTTAAAGATAGCATAAATTATGTAATAGCTGAAAATAAAAACACATCTCAATTTACCCTCAATGTCCTAGTAGCTCTTCGCTTTGCTCTCCCAGGGACCAGCCTGCCCAGAGTGATCTCAGTCCACTCAATCACCGCTGAGCAATTCCAGCACTTCAGCTGTAATAAAACAAGACGATAGTTGTAAAAGGTCTATGAGATCAATAAAAAATGTAACTAAAATACCTAGTACACTTACTCTTATCCAATAACTATCCACCGCATCCCAGCCCAAACGTGGCCGAATTGCTTCCAGCCCTTCCAACTCAGTCCTCATAGTCACTTGGTAATTAACCACCATGCTAAAATCAAGAAAAATGAGAAAACGAGCATGATATTATGAAAAAACACTGAAACTAAAAAGCAAGATTCTATTAATATATTTTACTATCAAAAATGAAGACAATAGTCAAACTCACAGATCCAGCATGGCAGAAGAAACGAGAAATCAGGGAAATTCGAAAGGGTGAAAAATCAACAAAACCCCAAGTCCCCATTTGATCTTTCAATTTTCATAAATTAAGCTTAGCAAACACGTATAAAAACATAAAACGACCAAGATAAAGCTATTTCAAAAAAAAAAAAAAGACAATAAAAAATGACCTAAAAAGGACAAGTAGAACAACAGCTAGAGGCACTACACCAACTAAACCCTAATTGTCTTAAGCAAATGTTCTAGCTCACAGATCCAAAATAGCAAGAGGCAAAACAAAAAATCCAACTTAGCAAAACCCTTTCTCTATATTTGATCTTCAATTTCAAAACTCAACAAAACCTTTGGCTCTAATTCAGGAACGGCAAACAAAAGAGCGTACATTGTGAAACACGGAAGCTAATGGAATTCATTCGACAAAAACTTCAAGAAGTGCTCAAAAAAAAAAAAAAGACTGAACAACGATGAGCTCAGATCACATACCTTGCTACAGCAGAGAAAAGCAAGTCGCGAAAAGAAAGGTTCAATCGGAGAAACCCTAGAACGAATAGCAGCTTTTTTCTTTGGAGCACTTTCAGACAGCACCTCCTAATACTTACATTTATGCATATATACAGTACGAAATTGTCGAGGCCAATCAATGCAATCTATGCTAAGCCCATCCAAGCGGATTCGGTGGGTGATTTTGGGCCGTAACTTCAGTAAAAAAAGTGTTAACTGAGTGGTATACCACAATGCTATTACGAGTATTGTGTTTTACCATTTTTTTCATCTTATGATTCATAACACTTCTCATACCCGTTAGGTCCAAATTGCCCTTTGTTAACATCACTACTATCAGACACAACCCCGCCAACACAATACTGCCGTAACAGGTTTTTGTGCTAGCGCAATTCACCGTGGCCACCGGCATCACGGGGAAGAGAGGGCATCACACCAGTGCCGGAAGAGAGGATCGTCGAAACTATGGAGAAGCTAGCTGGCGACGGAAGAGAGAAGAAAAAAGAGTAAGGGGAGGCAGTTGAAAGGCTGAAATATTAGGGTTAGGTTTTTCTTTTGAAAAAGTTTGGGAAGGTAATTGAATTGCTGAATGCCCAAAATAGGATATGCTTGTAATTGAGTAATGTACTTGTAATTGAATAGCTGAACGTAATTCCCTCCCGTGTTTCTCTTCTCTCTCTCCCTATATATATATATATAATATTAAATAATTTGATGATAACATAAAAACAAGCAGTTTAAGAAAAAAATTTAAATTAAAATCTAAGTTCATGACAGTACCTTAGGTAACTACATTAATGCATTAAAGAAACTAAGTGAAAATCTGTCAGCAGAACATGAAAAGGTACGAGGAAAAAAAAAAGCATGCACAGAGAGTTCAAGATTAAAGAAGATAAAAATAGTCCTCTTGGGTAAGGACTTCTAGAATTTTTTATAACCATCACTGTTATATCCTAATTATTATCATAAATAATTAAAACAATATTATTGAAACCTCAATTCCCGACGATGAATAGTAACCCAAAACCCCCCAAAGTCAAATCAATCACAAACTATACAAATATCTAACCCTAAACCCCCAAACGGCCTAGGCGAATGCCGAAAACCTCAACTTTAATAGCCAACGTTAATATATCCGGGATTCACCCGATGATGAAATTTTATAAATACGCAATTCGCAATAAAGCCCCAAAGCATGTACATTATCTATCAATATTTACTTACAATTTACTGTTTTAATTAATAAAATATATATTAATTATTAGTCGAAAACTGCTTTTTTAGCCATAAAAATTTTCTTTTAATTTTCGTTTACTACATATATTATAATAAAGTTAAACAGGCTATTACTAACTTAAAAAGTAAAAATATTCAAATTTTAATTTTTTTTTTTAAAAAAGGTAAAAAATGGCCGCCGAAGTGGGTACACTACCAGTGCATTTAATTTAGCATGCAGTCATAGTTCATGACGTTCGGCGCTTGGAGTTGTAACGAAAAAGCACTGTATAAAGTTGCGCAAGCCTTTAGTGAGCCACTGAAACAGCCAGTTGTACTGAGTCGAAATAAACAAGCCCAAACACGACCCCTCAACCAAGAAAAGCCCAAAACCTTTACTCCCCCATTTTATGAGAAAAGGCCATACTTTTATACAAAGTCCCAAAAAACTCCCAAGGAAAGGTTAGTGCGAAGGTCTGTTTCTAGATGTGGTGCAGGTCTGCTGGACACGTGCGCGTAATATATATAGTCTAATTTAAAAAAAATGCTAGTTTAAACACTAATAATATTAATTCTGTTATTGGTGCCAAACTTAGAAATATTAATCATAAGTTCTTAAAGTAATAATAACCAGTTATTACTCTCGTTTTATAATTTCAGTGAAATCTTAAAAATTTTGATTCAAACCATTTTTACTCTCTTTTGTAAAATTTAAATTAATTGCTATGGTGTTTTAAATTTAAACTATTTGATTTGAGGTTCGAACTGGCTAATTAAACCCCCTCATATAATTAATTCTTCTGGGCCTTTTTTTTTCACATGACAAGTCTTTTACAATGGTTTTGACCGTTGATCGTGTATAATTCCCTTCCTTTTTTTTAAGATGTTTAATTTTCCTTTTCAAAAAAATCTGAATTATTTTTTTATTATATATATACATGGATTAGTTATCTTTCGGAGAAGCTGGCTTAAAACAAGAAAACAAAACAAAACAAAACAAAACAAACAAACCTCGGAACCATCAAGAGATTGAGGACACGAGAAGAATTGCATCAGAACACAAAAAGAAAAGACCTTTCTTAGAGAACGACAAGCAAAGGAATGGGTTGCATCAAGATAGAGGTAAGGATAAACCTCTCAAAAGTTTAAAAAAGCAAATGAAACGAATATTTCACTAACCAGTGTAATATTGTTCAGCTAAGGAACCAAACAAGCTTTGTTATTTGATTTCTTCACCGCTTAGGAAGCAGCTCCAAAAATACAGAAAAAACTTGTGAATTATCGACGCATATATATATATAGGTTAATATAATACTAATAAGTATAATCGTAATAGGCCTTTTAGATATTTATTCTACATAATATTCTTTTGCTTTATTTGATTAAAGAAGAGTAAATGATGGAAATTGAAGATGATGATGAAGAATGGGTTAGATTTTAAGACTTCTCGCTTATGAAATTTGTTTTAAACTCCTACTAATATGACTATTTATGATAGGAGAGGATATTTGGATTGCCAGTTTGAACCATTAACAAAATGTTTGGTAAACTTACCGGTTCTAACTCAAATAATGTAAAACTCTTACATGTTATAGTGTTAAAAAAATATGTCACAGCGTAAAACTCTACAGTACTTTCAGTTCCAACTCCCTTCTCAAACACCTTATAAATCTAACTGAAAATAATGTAGCAATTTAAAATATGAGAAAAAACACTAGTAAAACTTACTTAAATAGAAAATTATCAATTTAAACTGGAGAATCAAACATAGCAGTGGTAGGTCGTTTGCCAACTTAGTTCAAACCAGATTTTGAGCCAAAATTGGTGTGAAGTTTAAATTTATGGGGAACAATCTTATAACAAAGTTGGTTTGAACCACAATTTTATAATATAAATTAACTTATCAAACGGCCAATTTTTAAGATTGTTTATATATATATATATATATATATATCTTTTTATTTTTTTTTTTTTTTTTTTTTTTGTGCCTTGAGGCTCCTGCCTCATCTCACAACACAAAAAGGCCCGGCCTCTCTATCTGATTGAGCAACTTAAAACGCATTGCAAAAAAGAGAAGCAAGAGCGCTCAGATTTGGCAGAGCTTGCCTTAGATAGAGGACAGAGACAAGTTAATTCTCATTTCTGTAGCTCTGCTCATTATATATAGACCCGATTCCAAGCCACTATCCGAATCTAATGCCAGGTAAGCAAGTTTTTATACAAATATATACATATAGCAGGAAATTTTTAAAGAGAAAAATAGAGGGAAAAAACACTTGCTTTGCCACTACTAGCGTAAATGCTCAGATCCACAAAGTCAAAACACGATAAAAGATGACACCGGTGAAGCATCCCGTAGGAAAACCATGTAAATTCATTAGAAACAAGCGGCTAAAATCGTGAAGCTCAAAAACTGAACCAAAATGCATCAAGTTGAATCGCCGCATAATAAACTATCAACAGATAGCGATTTAAATAAATAAATAAAAAAAGCTTCAAACAACATTTACACTTTCCAGCGAGAGATAAATATAACTTACCTGATTCCCAAATTGCATCAGCCATTGTCCCGAACTGCTTCGTAACGGAAGCAAAGCAGAAGTCTTTCTTTGTTTCTTGATTTTGATGTTGCAGGCAACAAAACTTGGTACATTGACGGTTTCTCATTTGCTATTCCTAATAAACTCATCCAATTAGTTGACTAAACTGAAAAGCAAAATTCTCATTGGGGATTTTGTACAGAATTCATGTATTTCATCATTTTTGCAAGCCTTCGTCTTAAATTAACCCAAAGGTGAAAAAAAAAACCAGAAATATCGCTGACTTGTTCATCAAAATCAAATCTTTCTTCAAGAACATCGGAAAAATCGCTAACATATTCATCAAAATCAAATATTTCTTAAAGAATATATTTGAAAATATGAAAATAAGCTTGTAGAGTAAGGATTTGAGGTTGTTAATCTTCTTACACGATAAAAGTGAACTCTTTCTTCACGATCTACCAAATCAACAGCCCTGATATCATCGCATACTAAATCAAAGACTTGATCTTTAATAAAAGAAGATCTTTGTAAAAAGACTTGACTTGATCTTTGATAAAGACTTGATCTTTGCATCGCTTTCGCAGACATATTCATCGTTCTCGCGGATTTGGGGAAGCCAGAAGCGAGCGGCAGGCTTATCTTGGGAATTATATATTTCGAAACCCTAATTGCCTGATGCTATATCATATTGAAGATAAAATTACATTTTAGTCCCTATATTTTATCGAAATGATGAATTGGTACTTCCGTCTTGGCCACATGCAAAACGAGCGTTTTGGTTGAAACGCTTTTTTTTCCATTTTCAACCCCCTTTTTTTTTTTTTTGTTTTGTTTCTCTAGCTATTTTTTCTTTCTTTTCGTCCTTTTTTAACATTTTTCTTAAAATTTTATATTTTAAATATCTGATATTGAAGTGTATTTGTCGTCTAATTTGTCCTGTTAAAGTCATTACTTTTAAATAAGGTTCTTATTATTTTAGTATCTTGTATTCGAAGAAAACATCTCATTAAAACTTTGTTATTTAGAAAATATTAAAATGAAACATGTTGTTTTTTAAAAATATCATTTTTGTACTACGAGTACTTATTTTGTGACTTGAAACTTCCAACTTACCCTTATATTAATTAACCCCAATTGATTTTGACAAAACCACTAAAGAAAAATAAATACAAATAATGTTAAAAATGAATAAGTTTACATATATGCTTTTTTACAAGTTTTGTTTAATTTTTGTTTAGATTTTCTGTTATAGTTTTACAAAATTAATTTAAAATTTATTAATAAAAGTGTACAAAAAAATTTTCACATAAAAAACACGAACTCGTGGTACCAAAATTACATGTTTGAAAACTATAGGTATCGTTTATGTATTTTTCAAATAGTAGGGTATCAATGTGATATTCTTTAAAACACACGGGTGCCAAAATAATAATATCTCCCATTAAATATGTCACTACTTAAATTTTTCTCTCGTAATTATTTAAAATAAAATTTTTTATATCAAATGTGGTTTTCATAAATAACTTTCTTTACTTACCTTTTTTTCTTTGCCTAATAGTCTTATTGAGTGCACTTGTTTTTCCCCTAGGGTTGTAGATTGGCAACAACCTCTGGCTATTTGTATCACAACCCGCCTTTTCGGGCTGTGATTAAAACATTTTTCTTACTTACTTAGGGCCAAAAATTGAGGGAACTTTTTTTTTTTTGAAATAGAATAAATATTTCTCATACCATAATTTTCAGAAACCTCCAAAATACTTTCACAACCTTGTATTTACATAAACATTCTTACTTTTATAACATTTTCCTGTTCGAACATTCATTTTCAAAATAACTTATAATATGTACAACGGAAACATTCAGCAGCAGACTCCATACCCAATCTACACCCATCATCCGTCTGCCAGCTCATCGTTACAATTTATTCTAACCTTCTCGTCAGATACCTACAACATAAAATACTTGATGAGCTAACGCCCAGTAAGTCCCATAAATCCCACATGGACAATCAAATGAATGCATGATTCGATTATGCTTTCTTATGAACTTTTCTTATCTTCATCGTTTTTTATCTTCCATTAGGGCCCAAGTGTTCGTACCATTGCGCAATTTCATTAGGGCCTACGTAACACCATGACCATATTTTATCTTTTAAACTCCCCTTGTTTCGGGAGTCGATACGACACTTTTCTTAACTTTTGGTGACATTTACCAATCCATTTAATATGGTTGCCATACCAGGCATGAAATGATATTCACATGTTATCCATAAAACATAAGTTCGTATGCATTGTAGAGTACCCACAAGTACCTATTTCATAAACATCAATGTTTTCATGATCGTATACACAAGTACACCATATACTGCATGTGACAATACATGATATGATATACACTCAGGTATTTTAATCGTGTACACAAGTACACCATATATTGCATGTAACAATACATAACATGATATACACTCAGGTATTCTAATCGTATACACACAGGTACCGTATCTATATCTCTAGGCACTCATTTCATAGCAACAAACAAGTTCATATAAGAATTTATACCCTAATATGCATATTCTTGCATTCTACACCTACCATCTCATGTTGTAAGTGAGAAAGGTACTTACTTGTTTTTATGCATCGCAAAATCAACTTTGTTCTTCGGTCTCCTAGACTCCTAGGATCCTGTTGGCCAATTATAAAATTATTAGCCAATTTTTAATACGTTTCATCACAAAACATTTATTACGTAATTGTCTGAGTTGTACAACTATACACAACTCTATAAATACTAATTTTCTTATTTATGCTGAATTCTACCCTATCGTCACTTACGAAGAGTGAAAATCTTCCTAATCATTTTCTTTTCTTACTTAAGGCCCTTCTAGAGCCTTTCGGGTTATTCGGGCAAAAATGACGATTTTGCCCTTCGTGTCTTATTGACCGATCCGAGCTTAATTCTGTTCTTTCAACAAAAACGGCCACACATTAATTTCAAAATAATGTCCTAGTGGCTCAAAACCCTTTATTTCACACTTAAGCCCCATTTTCATAAAACTTTGAGGTTTAGCCCCTAAACCGAAAATTGTGACAATTTTGCCCCCGGGGCTAAAATTTTCTCTTTACACTAAAAATTCCTATTTTTCATAAGAAACATTTTTGCTTGAAGTACCATACCTCAAATCATTTTGAAAAATAACATTTTTGCCATTTTACCATATTTTCACTTTTAACAAATTATTGAAAATTTGAAAACTCACAAACGGTTGAGTTTTTCGACGAACCGTTTGTGATATTTAAGAGTTTCATCGAGATCTACAACTTTCATGTTTTAACTTTTCCCAAAATCTCACTATACAGGGGTGTTTTTGGCTGTTTTTCATTTCTTCCGAGAAAGAAAGTTTTCTTTCAATTTAGTCCCTTGGACGTTTTTGTCAAATCCCTTTTCAAAACTTCAAATCTGTCCCTGCAGAGTCTATTCCATGGCTTACTCAGGTTATTTTCGTGCTCAAACTTCATTTTTACACCATTTAACCATAAAATTGCAAAAATATTATTTTATGCAAAAATTGCCATTTTGCACCTTAAATCAAAATTTCATCATCTAAACAGGTCTCTCATCATATACACATGTAATTCCATCAACTATAAGCTTAAGAACTCACATGGATTTGAGAAAACAAAAATCCAAACAAAAATTCAAAACTTTGAAAACCAAAACTTACCAAAATAACCTCTTTTCGATTTCTAGCCTTGAAATCCCTTTTGATCTACCTCTAAGCCTCCTTTTCATGCAAAAATAACATGGGTTAACATCTCCCCTTCAACCCATGAAAAACCCCTTGAAAACTCAATAAAAAGTTTAGAATTTTACCTTAAATCTTATAAAAATCCTTGGGGCTTGCTTCTAAAATTGCTTTGGGGTTATTTTCTACAATTTTTGAGGTTGAGAAATTTTCTTGAAGCATTCATCTATGGCTGCCGTGGGTTTCTTGGAGAGAGAGTGAAATTTTTGTGATAACATGCATTAAATGCATGCTTATCACATTTGGTGACTCATGGTAACCTTTATGGTTACCCCTAGGTGTCTTCTTGCTATTGGGCCACATTTCAAGCTTTGGTGGCCCAATCAAATTCAATTGGGTGTCCACTTTGTTGGGCCCAAAATTCACACAATGTAATTTTTCGTCACGCAGTATTTTTCTTATACTGCCGTGGTCAAATCAGTGTATTTCCTATCCTTAGACTGTATAAAAATATTTAACTTACTTTTCGTTCACTTTTGGAGGCCAATCATAACATTTTTTGTATCTGCGTTTTCACTTAGCAGTATTCTTATACTGCTCTGGCTTCCTTTCTATCTCAGATTAGGGTTCGGACAACCTCTGTGTCCTAATTGCATTCTAGTCGTTCATTTGTTTATACCACAATTTCACAATTAATTGTGATATAAAATTCATTTTATAGATATTATTTACAGATTTTTGAGTAATTCAACTCATAAAATCTGTATTTTACTATATCCAACATTTCATCATATTTTCCATAAAATATGCAATCAATGCCGTTTATTCGTACTTTATCGTAATTTGTACAAAAATTACAACTTTTACAAAAATCACATTTTAAAAGTTAATTCATTAATTAAACCCAATAAAATATTAGGTTTTGTTAATGACATTTTCTCGGTCATTACAATTTGCTAGTGCTTTGGCCTGAGGGAGAGGGTAGAACTGTGCTTTGGTTTGAGATGATGCAGTCTCTAGTAGGGGAAGAAAGGTGGGTGGATAGTCTTGGGATGAGCTTTGGTAGCGTTGAAGGATGAGTTCGTGAGGGTTATGGGGACGATGGAGCTAGGTGTTTAGTCGCTTGTCTTGCGCATGTTGGTAGCCTAAGGTTTGCTTCTTTGTTGTCATAGATCTTGGATGTTGCGACGAGGGGGTTACTATGTATAGGGTGGGATTTTGGGTGACAACGGTTACTGATGAGGCGACTGTGGCGTTGAGGTCTCTATTGGAAGAATCAGTTTGATGAGGCAACAAATTTTACAATTTTTTATTTTGTCGCCAATAAATTGACTCATGATGCTATAGATAATAAACTAAATCTAATTTAACGTACTAATTAGAGACTATAAACAATATTTTTGACTAAAAAATCCTTAAAAAACAAATCTCTGCTGTCAGGTCTTCAATTTTTTTTCTTCTTTTAAATCATTATGTGTGTAAACATAACTTAGTAAATCTCCACTGCAGTCACAATCCTTCCAACCACTCAAGTGCTGAGGAACAAAGATTACTAAAGATGAGGAATCTAAGCTTTCCTATCTAATTTGTACTTACACAGTCTTAGAATAAACGAAGACCTCGAGTCTCTATTTATAGAAGTAGGGGGAGGAGTCATAAGTAGAGATAATTTTGTGTACCCTTTGTCTGATAATAGCGCCTTCAAAATCTCTAACCAACCACAGTGTAGGGAATTTACGATTTTTTACATCATCCAGCATAATTTTAATTCAAAAATTCTAATTTAGACTAGAATTCTATTTTTTAAAATAATAATATAATTTTAATAATTGTGAATAATTATCCATGATTAAAAATAATCTATTATTCAAAATAATTATTCAAGTACCAAATTTAAATAATTAATCACTCAAAATCACAATTACTAATTTGGATAATTATTTTTCATAATTAATTTAATAATTAATTCTTTATAAAGCAGCAAAGACTAGCGCCACATGCAATATTCTTGAAGGTTACTACTAGTTCAGTTAGGACTGTGGCCCACACTCCCTATAGGCTTGACTCGTGTACAATTATGTCCTAGCTAATCTATTTTTGCTCAGACTATCATTAATTTAACAAGTTGGCAATAGGATCTAATGGATATATATAATCAAGCTTCAATGATAAGGAATAAATTTGAAGACTTATGACACAAAAAGTCCTAAAGGTAAGGAAGGAATTTGAACATTTGTAAAAATAAGGGTATGAAATGTTAGGTAAAGAATTAATCACATAGATTAAATGTAAACATTTGATTTAAACTAAGTGAAAAGAGAATCAGTTGATCTTAACCATAAAATAAAATAAAGTCAAGTGTACAAGTGGTTTAGCTTTACTTTTTTAATAATAAAATAAAGAAATAATTACACTTCACATTTAAAAAAATGAATGGATTATATTTCACAAGTGAACTTAGGCTTATTGTATTGTGGCCTTTACACGTGTATTGAAAAAATATGATTAAAAGATTTAAAAACAAAACCAAAATAAAAAAGAAGTGGAAATACCTTAAGATAGCAAAAGTTTTTATAATAAAAAGCAAAATAAAAGTGCAAACAAGATGCGTAAAAATTGAAATTGTAAGATGTGAAAGAATATATAAATCAAGTGGAGAAATCTTGATCGATGCATTTAAAGCAGAAAAAATGCTAAAATCTTTGGTTCAGTTACAAATAGACCGTTTAAAAGAATAGTTAAATCAACAATTTTTGTTTAAAAATTATAACATGTGAGAGTTTTACATTGTGACTTTTCTACTATAGCAAGTAATAGTATTACATTATTTACAATTATAATTAATGATTAAAACTGCTCTTTCAAACTACTAAAAATTCATTTAAACTCATTATCAGTTCTATCCATTGATTACAAAACTTAGATATGTAGATAGCAGTACAATATACAATAATAATAATAATGACAACGATGAAAACGACATATCTTTTATTTCTAGTATATCGTAATAGACATTTGCGTTAAAACTTAACACTGTGTTATCTTCATATACAAACTTGATAGAAACGACATGCAATTTAGGACATAGGGTTAAGAATAAATTATAGTATAAATGGTAACCTATGTAGATTTCTAGTGTGTTTGAGAACGCAGTAAAAAGTGTATTTGGGAACATGGTTTGAACTATAATAGGGTGTTTGATAAAGTGAGTTAGAACTAATATTGGTTAAAAACATTATTAGGGTATTTAGGAGAGTAGTTTAAACTATCAGTTTGAGTTTGAGACTATAGTATGTGAGTGCTTTACACTGTAGTTTTTACTGTAGCATGTGAGATTTTTATACTGTTTACAGTTCAAATCATTCGTTTGAACTATTCTTCTAAACACCCTATATAGCATGTCAAAGCTCTACATTGCAGCAACTTTTTGCTTTTTACTGTAGCATGTGAGAGCTTTTCACTATCTGAGTTAAAACTCATGAGTTTGAACTCACTTTGCCAAACACCCTATAAAGTTATAATCAAAACAATATAGCATATAAGATATTTACATTGTAGTATATTTTTGCTTTATACTGTAGCACGTGAAAGTAGGAGCGGAGCCACTCATAAATGAGAGTAAGCAACCACCACCCTAAACTTTTGTTTTCTTTTAAATTTGTATATGAAATTTGATAAAACTAATATTTCACTCTTTCTAAAATTGTATTTCACCCCTTGAAATTTTATTTTGCCTCCCTTGAAATTCTCAATCTCTAATTTGTGTGAGAGCCTTTTTATTGTAGCAATTGAAACTAATAAATTGTAACGACATAGCCAAACACACTCAAATAAATTAGAAATAAAATATCGCAGTATGTGAGAGATTTATAATATAACATATTTTTACCTTATAATATAAAATTTATACCATAACATACTTTTACTTTATATTATAACACTTAAAACTAGTAAGTTGAAGCAACATTCTCAAACATGCTCTTCGTTCCATCACAAAGCACAGGCAAATTTTGAGCTCAAACGACAATAAAATGTTAAAAACAATCCAACGACATGTCATTTAAAATAGGAAACTTCCCTTTTCTCCCAATCCCAATATTTCCTTTTCATTTCGGGAAGATGCAATTTCACAATTAAACATTAACATTTTCCTAAAAACAAAAAACTTTTATTAAATTTGCACTCATTAGCCCAAAAAAAAAAATCCAAATCAAAATAGCGCCTATGCAAAAATTGCAAAAGAAAGAAACGGACACGTGCAGAAACAGATGGAGGACAAAAGCGTCATTTAAAGCTTTCATAATAATAATCTGACTAGTTGGGACCGCGCCGAGGTGCTTTTAGGTTGTACATCCCTACAAGGAGCGCAAAACTGCAGAGGACTACAGAAAACCAAACTAATAGTATTCGGTCCGTACGTCGAATCTAATTGCCTTTTGCTTAATTCGGAAACCATAACAGAGGTAAAGCTGTTTGTTCTCTCTTCTGCGCTAAATCTGTTTAACACGTTTTATGATTAGAAACTATCTGCTTAGATTTTCAGATTTTGAAACGGAATTATTTGTGAATTATTCAGAGTGTTTATAAATATTGAAAGCATATGTAAAGCTTTTTCGCTTTCTTTGTGGAATCTATTTAATTGTTTATGATTTTAAGTTATTTGCTTATTTTCGGGGGGTGTTTGGTAAAGTGATGGTAACTGCAGTTTCGATCACAAAATCAGTTATAAATAGTAAAAAGCTTTCACATGTTACAGTAACAATAAAAAAAATTACTACAATGTAAAGTTCTCATATGCTACAATAAAAGTGGTTCTCACCACTGGTTCCCACCACCTTCCAAACACCCTATCAGATTTTGCAACAGAAATATATGTGAATTGTTCAGAGTGTGTATAAATATTGAAAGCATAGGTAAAGCTTCTTGCTTTCTTGTGGAATCTATTTAGTCTGTTGTGACTACGTAAAGCCTCTTGCTTTCTTTGTGGAATTTATTTAATCTTTTGTGATTAGAAATTATTTGTTTAGGTTTCCAGATTTTGATACAGAAACAGATATACATGTGAATGATTATGATCGCTTTTCTTGATAGGAATGGACGGTAAAATCAATGACATGGATAAAATC